>CAKNXH010063003.1:0-25842 GCA_932178445.1 Andricus quercusramuli | reverse complement strand
AATTTCACAGTGTGAATAGAGTCTCTGATTTTTGTGCTCCTCAAAAATACCAACACCGATTTTTGGGCTGCAACCCTTAACGTGAAAATCAACCCCCTTGATACCAAGCAGATATGACTTTCTCAAAAAATGATCTTTTTTAGAATTTCACAGTGCGAATAGAGTCTCTGATTTTTGTGCTCCTCAAAAATACCAACACCGATTTTTGGGCTCCAACCCTTAACCTCAAAATCAACCTCCTTGACACCAAGCAGATACGACTTTCTCAAAAAATGATCTTTTTTAGAATTTCACAGTACGAATAGAGTCTCTGATTTTTGTGCTCCTCAAAAATACCAACACCGATTTTTGGCCTCCAACCCTTAACCTCAAAATCAACCCCCATGACACCAAGCAGATATGACTTTCTCAAAAAATGATCTTTTTTAGAATTTCACAGTGTGAATAGAGTCTCTGATTTTTGTGCTCCTCAAAAATACCAACACCGATTTTCGGCCTCCAACCCTTAACCTCAACATCAACCCCCTTGACACCAAGCAGATATGACTTTCTCAAAAAATGATCTTTTTTAGAATTTCACAGTGTGAATAGAGTCTCTGATTTTTGTGCACCTCAAAAATACCAACACCGATTTTTGGGCTTCAACCCTTAATCTCAAAATCAACCCACTTGACACCAAGCAGATATGACTTTCTCAAAAAATGATCTTTTTTAGAATTTCACAGTGTGAATAGAGTCTCTGATTTTTGTGCTCCTCAAAAATACCAACACAGATTTTTGGGCTCCAACCCTTAACCTCAAAATCAACCCCCTTGACACCAAGCAGATATGACTTTCTCAAAAAATGATCTTTTTTAGAATTTCACAGTGCGAATAGAGTCTCTGATTTTTGTGCACCTCAAAAATACCCACACCGATTTTTGGGCTCCAACCCTTAACCTCAAATTCAACCCCCTTGACACCAAACAGATATGACTTTCTCAAAAAATGATCTTTTTTAGAATTTCACAGTGTGAATAGAGTCTCTGATTTTTGGGCTCCTCAAAAATACCAACACCGATTTTTGGGCTCCAACCCTTAACCTCAAAATCAACCCCCTTGACACCAAGCAGATATGACTTTCTCAAAAAATGATCTTTTTTAGAATTTCACAGTGCGAATAGAGTCTCTGATTTTTGGGCTCCTCAAAAATACCTAAACCGATTTTTGGGCTCCAACCCTTAACCTCAAAATCAACCCCCTTGGCACGAAGCAGATATGACTTTCTCAAAAACTGATCTTCGTTAGCCCAATTCGAGAGCCCAATGTAAGACAAAAATCATGACGCACTTTATTTTTTTCAGATTTAATTTTTGACGAGGGGGTGGCTTTTTTGCTCATAGGGGGTGGTTTTTAAAATTTTTTTTCTGTGAATTTGAGAGCCCAAAATAAGCCCAAAATTGTGGTGCACTCTGTTTCTTCCTAGTTTGTTTTTTTATATAGGGGGTAGTTTTATTTCCGCTGGGTGTTGTTTTCGAAAATTGGTTTTTGGCGCGTTTGAGAGCCCAAAAAAGGCCTAAAATTCTGTCGTCTTTGATTTTTAATTTTTTCAAATTTTTACGTAGTGGAGGTGCTGGCTTGATTCAAGCCAGCACCTCCACACAAAATTTGAATTTTCAAAAAAAGTAGTGGAGCCAAAAAATCGGCAATACAGCCCTAAAAAAGCCCAAAATTCTGATACCAAAAAATTTGGGAATTTCGATTGTGGACGTGCTAGCTTGATGGACCTATAATCTTCCTCTCTTAGAACCCAAAAGCCTAAGCTGAGCCATTATTCTGGTAAAGGCCAAGAAAATTCTGATACTCAAATACGAGTTTTCTACAATAGACAAAGAGAGGTAAAGATATACATGCAAGCTTTCAAAGGATTCCAGTCTGGCGAGATCAGAGTTTAGGAGATGATCTCTGGAAGTGTCGAGTATAAGATCTTTCTTCAGCTTGATAGAATTGGCATCCAATAAGGACCACATATTCCCCAACCCGCACTGTTCAAAAAAGTGTTTCAATTGCAGAAACCAATTATATTTTGGTTTTGCATCTTTCTTGGTAGATAAGTCAATCAATCTTTCAAGACACGTTTTAGGAAGTCTCCCTTCTGGCATTTCAAAGATTCTTTCCAGCCAATTTAAAGCCAGCTTCAAAGTATCATATGAAAGTTGCCTGAAGTCTGTCTCTATCCTGACCGCATAATTAGGGATGTAGGGAAGGAGAGCGAGTATCCTCTTATAAAAGTTCGTTTGAATTTTCTCAACTAACGCATGATACCACAAGCCCCAGACTGCAATAGCATAGAAAAGGACGCTAAGACACAGACTGCGAAACAGTACCCTCTTAGTGTCCCAAGAGTCCAATTTCGATGAGAAGAGGATCCTGAAGACTGCACCCATAGCTCCATTTGAGGCACTTATCCTTTTTTCACTCGCTTTGGCAAATCGCGCCGAGCTAGAGAAAGTGGTACCTAAATAATCGTACGTCTGCTCGATCTCCAGAAGTTCCCCCTTATAACGGAAGTAATAATCTTGACTAATGTTGCCCTCATGAAAAATAAGAACCTTTGATTTACTTTCTTTTATGGAAAGAGAATTTTCCTCACAGTATTGAGCAATTATATTTATGTTCCTCTGAAGGTCAACTGGAGAAGCTGCTAGTACCACAATATCATCCGCGTAAGCCAAAGAGAATGATTCCGTACAGTAATGAACCAGCTTTCTGATATAGGTTAGAAATAATGTTTAGCTTTTTCCAACGATTATGATGGTTAATAGAGGGAAAAGCCCTTTTAAAGTCAACGAAGAATGAAAATAGTTTGCCCCCTGGTTCGGAGAGACTTATTTGGATAATAGAGGTGTTGAAGTTAAATATCGATCCATCGAGGAGGCAGAATCGGAAGAAGCGCTACCCTTCCGCTTGGAATTGGGCGGTCTGCCTCGGCTGTTCTTTTCAACAGTGTTGGAGATCTGCGAGAAGTTATCCACACAGTTCCCTTTTCAAGTTGAATTTAAATCTGAACTGATTTCCTGCATTTCCCTTTGAGAGAGAGGCTTATTATCAATAAATAATTTTTTTCTTTTTAGGTAAATAATCACTCCTTTGGACTTGAGTTTGTTTCGTATTTCAATCAGTGATTTCCTTTCCTCTCTCTCGAACTTCGATCTATCATTGCTGACTGCGAGTTGTTGTCTTTTCAGCTTTTCTGTCTTATTAAAAATCAGCTGTTTCCACTAGTAGGCAGCCAGCTTTATTAATACAGGCCTGCATCCGGGCTTACTACCCAACCTGAAAACGGAGCCAAAAACGTTTTCATCAATCGCGATATCAGTTTAGTAAAGACACTCAAAACAGATGCTTGTAGATCTCTGTTCACCGATTCGTTATCAGGGAGGTTGAACAACACCACATTATTCCTCCTAGCCTGTGTCTGAAGCGAAATGAATGCCCCTTGCCAGTCTGAAACCGTTGATTCGAGTGCCAGGTTTTTAGTCATTAGGTCATTATTTTTCCCTTTTATAATCTCGTTTTCTTTCTTTAAAGACTCCAGGGCTTTCTTCATTTGGTCCGTCGTTACCTTCAAAGAGCAAACATCCTCCTTCATGAAAGCAAGGCAAGCAGTGTCCTCTTTAATGGAGATTATGAAGGCCAATGATCTTAGGAAGGATCGTAGAATCACAAACTCGAAGGATACTCTTAGCAAACATTATGACCAATATTAGGTGAAATATTCACAAAAGAGAAAAATCACAAGAGAACTCAAAACATCCAAGTCACATAAATGATAATAAATGAAGGACTGACATTCAAAAGTACCTGACCCACACAAATTTTGAAATCCTTTTTTTTTGCATTTTTTAGTGTCGAGGTTTTGAAAAAAAAATTCGGACTTGTGCCGAAATCTGTTGAATTAGAGTGATATTACATGCTTATGGTAAGATACTTTTATTAGCTGTTTGTCGAAAATACAGAATTTCAATATATTTCTCTAATTACATATTTATGAATTTCTTAAATCATAGATTTCTATTATTATCACGAATTTTTAAACTTTCAATGAATCCCTGAAGTTCTTACGATTCCGCAATTTTCATAAGGGACCCAGCACCAAATGTTTATGAAAATGTATGTCGGTGGTTTTGGCAGAAACTAAGTAAATATGTAGATTGAAAGATCGGGAAAAAAGTTAAGAAAAATTGACAGTTTTTGCGCTATACGGCGCTAAGCGCTCAATTTCGTGAAAACAATCAATGAAGGGGAGAGACGACGGCAGAGCGAGGCAGTACCAAATACGAGTTTGATAATTATGTATGCTGCGCGCATCCCAAAACTGCTGAAAGCTGAGCGCCTAAGATTTAAATTTAATGAAACGTCACTGCTATAACTTTGAAAACGGTGCCCCGGTGAGATCAATATCAAATGAGGTCAATATTACAATGATATCCATCGCGCGCTAGTCTAACCGACCGAATGCTAAACGCTCGAGATGAAGTCTAAAATTCAAAACATGCTTTCGTGAGCGCTTCTTAAAGCAGCCGAACGCTAAGCGCTCAAGATTTAAATTTAATAAAACGTAACTGCTATAACGTTGAAAACGGTACATATTTATTTATTTTTAGAGAAGTTGTAGGCTCCGGAAGCTTCGATCATGATTCCTTAAAGAAACCAATCCCAAAGCTACTGGAACGTGTACGTCATCCGCTTCTGCTCCTTCTGTCCTAGAAGGTAAGCAAGAGCAGTTTTAATATTGACCTCATTTGATATTGATCTCACCGGGGCACCGTTTTCAACGTTATAGCAGTTACGTTATATTAAATTACAATCTTGAGCGCTTAGCGTTTGGTTATTTTAAGAAGCGCGCGATATATATCTTTAAAATATCCGAGCTTCGTTTCGACCTGACGTTGGCAGCTTATCTGCTTCACGGAAGCATGTTTTAAATTTTAGACTTCACCTCGAGCACTTAGTGTTTGGTCGGTTAGACCAGCGCGCTATGTATATCATTGTAATATTGACCTCATTTGATATTGATCTCACCGGGGCACTGTTTTAAAAGCTATAGAAGTTACGTTTTATTGAATTTATATTTTAAGCGCTCAGCGTTCGGCAGTTTTGGAGTGCGCGCAACATACATCATTATCAAATTCGCATTTTGTACTGACCTCGCTCTGCCGTCGTCTCTCCCCTTCATTCATAATTTTTACGAAATTGGGCGCTTAGCACCATATAGCGCAAAAACTTTCCGGATCTTTTATTAGGCCATTATAATCTACATATTCACCGAAAGACATTTTCCCATACATTTGGTGAAGTAAAGTAATAATAATAATAATAAATTAATTATTAATAACAATACTTTATTACATAAAGTACTTATGTAATACTTTACATGAATTTCCGCAGTACTTTCGCGCTGCAGAAAAGAAGCAAGAAAGTGGGCGTGACACACGGGGTTAGGTTGTTTTGAATGCAACTGACTACTGGGGTTAGCACGAAGTACTACAAGGAGACCGCACACCATATATTTCACCTGGCGCCATTTCGCGATCGCCTGTTCTCGGATTTTTATCCCTTCCCAGATGAGAGCGCCACATGTGGCAAATTGAGGAACTACGATTCCCATAGTAGCAGACGACAATTTAGTTATAAAGTTTCTCTGAAGAGGCGCTCTCATCTGGGAAGGGATAAAAATCCGAGAACAGGCGATCGCGCGGTTGTGGGCGGTTTACCACCATCTGCGCGACAGGCGTGCGGTCTCCTTGTAGTACTTCGTGGGGGTTAGGTACTTGCAAAATGTGGAGGCCAATCATTATTAGCCTATTACAAATTTCATCACAAAACTTCACAGTAATGTTTTTTGGTTGGTAAACTATTGGCTTCTTAATTTGAATAGATACAATTATGAGAATAAGCAAAATAGGAGTGTTTTTTCGTCGCCACGAAAAATTTGGAAAATGTGGGTTAAGTACTTTTGAATGTTAATCCTTTAAATTATTAATAAAAATATATAATAAAATCCATTTCAAATCAGGCAGTTTCTACACTTGATGTCGCAGAAGCTCTCCGAAGGAAAATATGTTGTTTTTTAAGGGAAATTAGGCGAAATGTATTTTTCTGATTTGCGGCAAAAAAAAATTGTTCGAAGTTTGGCTTTTTTGAACAAACAACGACAGCAACGAAAAAATATTACGTCTAAAAAAGTTCTTTGAAAAAAACCTCTCTTGCTCTTTTGCGATATCTTGCATCATGTACTAGAAAAATTCAGAAATTATATTTTTTGGAATAAAAATCTCTCGGATTCAAAAATAATTTAGCCCGCATAAAACTGATAGGATATTTTCGTCATATAAGCAAAAACTTTGAAAAAATATGGGGGAAAATATAAAATGTTGGGTTCTCCAGAAAATCTTTCTTCTTTTTTCTTGAAATGTGAAGGCATGAAAAAAAAATCGAATTAATGCTTTCACGATGATTCATTATAATAAATTTAAAATTTAAACCTTCTTCGTGTTTGAACTGCGTGCAAAACTACGAACCTGAAACTGAAGTTCGCAACATGGGGCGCTCTGGCCAATCACAGGCATCGTAGAGAATACATATAAGAACAACATGACTTGAAACTCCAGTTTCAGGTCAGCCCTGAAGAAGTGAACTGCAATGTTCACGAAACGTCGGCAAGACTCGTAGTGTCGCACACGATTGAAACCCGAAAAAGCTTTAAATTTTTATCTTATTACACATGACAAAAATATTTTCTGGAAAACACCACCTTCCTTATAGTTTTCCAATATTTTTTTTAACTTTCTGCTAATAGAAAAAAAAGGCATTTTATCAGCATTATGCGGGCAAAAAATCATTTTTTAAGCTCGAAGAATGTTTTTGGTAAAAATATAATTTTTCCATTTTTCTCGTAAACGATGCAAGATATCGCAGAAAGGCAAGAGGTATTTATTATATAACTTTTTTTAAACTTGCAATCTTATATCTTAACATTTTGTCGTGTGTGGTGTTGTTCCTGAGAAAAACGAGAAAATTCGATTTTATGGGAAATAAATTTCCTGATCAGAAAAGTTATTTAGCTTGCGTTAAACTCATAAAAAGTCTCCCTTATTAAAGTAAGAGTTCAACAAACCAAAAAAAATAGATGCAACAAGGCGGGAATTTACACATGCTTTAATTTGACATGTCAGGGTGGTAAATTCCTCGAATGTCAGGTTGTGATCCCCGAGAACACGTTGGAGATGGTCTTTTACACTTTTTACTCCAGCCTCCCATAAGGCACTAAAGTGTGTTGAGGTGGGAGGAATGAAGTTCCATCTCAAACCTTCAACGGCCATTTCACCGTGTAATTGAGGCTCAGATAAAACCTGTCGAAACGCCTTTTGCAATTGCCTACTAGCCCCTACAAAATTCATTGCGTTATCGCTGTAAATAATTTTTGGATAACCTCGACGAATGCCGAATCGTCGAAGTGCTGCTATGAATTCTTCAGTCTTATAATCAGAAAAGACCTCGATGTGGATAGCTCTAGTAGCTAGGCAAATGAAAATGCATATATATGCTTTATGAATTTTCGCGTTGCGGATCTTAGAAAATTTGTGATTGAATGGTCCGGCATACTCAATCCCTGCATGTGTGAAAGGAACAGACGGGGTTACGCGAGCTGAGTAATACACGCGCATTTCAATTAAGTCTAAAGTTATAGACGTTTAGAACATTTTTTTAATACGAATTGCCTAGTTTTCTCTAGAAAACAACATATATTTCGTCCCCGAGAGATTCTGTGACTTCTAGAACCTGCTTCATTTTAAATGGATTCGTTCAATTTATTTGAGTGATATTGGGTTTCTACACGTACCGAAATTTCGATAAAAATAGCCTATTTTCCAGCTCCACATATTCGTACCGATAAAATCAGCGTAATTTTTTCAACTTTAAATTGTAAAACGTGTGTTATAATGCTATAATCTCTAAATTATAAATAGAATAATATAACGCACTGTCATTAACCTTGTACGAGCACTTAGTTTTAAAGGCAAAAAATGAAATATAAATTTAATTTCTGAAAAGCCAATTTGTATTTTATCTTTGAAATAAATCCAATTTTTATTAATTATTTATTGGCAGTTATTTTTTGCGTAAATGATTATGATTAAAAACTAATCTTGAAAGATTTCAGAATGAGCTATTTTTCAAGATTTCAATTGAAATTTAACAATTTATTAAACAATAGCATTTCACCAGTTACATTTTTAATTTTAGAAAAATATATATTCGAATTTTTTTAAACCTTTGCACTTACTTTCTCTCAATAAGTTTGAACGTGCTGCTTTTGAGACTAAAACTCCAGCTTTTGAGCATAACCTGTACGATTATATACCTACCCTGCCTTCCGCGCTTAATATAACAATTATATTATAACATTTATTTCTTCACATTGAGGCAAATTGCTGTTTTACTGTATTTCAAGTTGTTTTGTCATTAATATTAGCACGTAGCCCTTAAAAGAAGCAATTTCAAGTTTAATTACGTGATGCGCAATAGAGAATATGAGAAACTATGCTTAATTTACCAAAAAGGCATATAGAATATGCATCGTGGAAAACACATCTTAGCAGAAAAATTAGTTAGATCCCTTTTCCTCTGTAAATTTTTACATTCTCATCATAATGAGAAGGTATTGGTTTTATGTGAAAAATGACTTTCGCGGATTCCGTCAAATGTCGACGTTTTGAGGCCCCCTGAGTCAGAAAAAATAGTTTTTACGTTGGTATCTGTCTGTCGTTTTCGTCGTTGTAGTCTGTAAACACGATAACATTTGAAGGAATTATCCGATTGGATTGCCCCTTGGCACACTTTATAAGAGTGTGAAAAGGAAGGACGAGTTCGTCAGCCAGCTATTTTGGACGAAATTTCGAAAAGTTAAGAGCATTTTTTGAATTTTTGTGACCATTTCTTTTTCAAAATTTGAAATTTTTATTTACGGCTCTTCGTAGCACATGAAAATTCGAACCAATTATCTTAATGACTTTTTCCGATAGAAGGAAAATTGTCAGAGCTATAGCATTTTCAAAATAACAAAATAAAAAAAAACGAAAAACAACATTTTGAGCCAAACAACGCAAGATACAAAAAAAGTCAGGATAAGAAAAATGTTTCTTTTTGCACGCCCTACAAGATTATCATAGTGGCTTTTTGAATTTTCTTGAAAAAACGAAAATTCACATTTTTATTGCCCAAAAAATAATGAAAAATCCAAAAGTTCAATTTTACGGTCAAAATATGCAAGATACGACACAAATTATGATTGAACTGAATTTGTGCAACCAAGAAAGATCTACAAATTTGTTTTCGGTCACATTTTGATAGGATCTGTAGTTTTTGTCTTATTCGTGAAAAATAACGTTGACAGTTGCAAAATCTGCCCGATAAGTGGGCACACTCTCATCAAAACTTTGCTTATTTAATTTCATCTTCATCTCGTGTGTGTTTTTTCACAATATTTCATTGTTTTTATGTTCTCAATACTATTTCTAACGATTAACATGTCATATAAATGAATAACACGAGAATTCCAGATCAATCTAAACCTAAATCTAAACCTAAATCTAAACCTACTCTATATCTATACACCTGATCACTATTTTCCAACCGAGCAAGTCACGCTTACCCCGAAAGGGAAATGGCTTAATGGTATAATAATATAATAAAAACAATAAAATAACTATCATTAATGCTCACGTTACTTGAAAATTTGAATTTTTACATTCTCATCCAGAGAAGGTTTTATATTTGTGTTTGTTTCCCCCCCCCCCCCCCCCGTTTTTGTCAAATGTCCATTTTTCAATAATCATTTTAAAATTTATCATATACATGTTCGCGCGCTCACACTTTTGGGTTTCTATTATACGATGAACAGAAACGAGCGAGGAGAGCGAGGATTACATGATTTTTGAAGCAAATATCGAGCGCGTAGCGCGAGTGTCTTGATGAGAATATGTTCCTTAAGGTCGATAGAACGTTAAGTAAATTAGTTCTTCTTTTTATGTAAAAGTGACGTAATTAAACGAAAAGTAAGTCATAACGATGAAGTTTACTAAGAGAGTATTAACCCGCGAAGCGCGCAATAGCGAGCACACGAAGTGCGAAACCTAGAGGAACCATTCTTAAAGCGTCAGGCAAATGTGTCCGAGAGCTTAGCGCGCGATGAGAATTTGCCCGCGCAGCGGGCAGATTTTTTTTTCAATTTAATTGCAATTCAAGCTAAACTTTCAGTAAACGCGATATATAAGAGTTTATTAGAACTCATTGACACTTTGACCTTATAATAATTTTTGTGAAGTTACATTATAGGCTGCAAATAGGATTCCCATAGGGACCAAATATTGAAAATAGGGTAATTGAGGGACTTCAATTGAATATAAGGTACAACAGGGAATATAGCGACCGGTCTGTGAGGCCTGCAACACATAAAAACTCATCAAACGGCATTCTTATACCGCTTGCGCTAAAAGAAGATAGAGAAGAGGACGATAAATTAAAATTTAGAATTTTAAAGCTTTTTCGGGTTTCAATCGTGTGCGAATCTATGAATGTTGCCGACGTTTCGTGAACATTGCAGTTCACTTCTTCAGGGCTGACCTGAAACTGAAGTTTCAGGTTATGTTGTTCCTATATATGTATTCTCTACGATGCCTGTGATTGGCCAGAGCGCCCCATAGTGGGGTCTGGTGAAACTTGATTGGCCAATCAAGTATTTTTTTTAAACCCGGGAAGACGGAAAGCCAAATCGGATTCGTATTATATCCATTGTCCCTATTGATGTTATTAGGGTGTTTCAAGATTTCGATTGCTTCTCTATGTTTTCTTGGAGAAATATTGTACGCTTTTACGATGATAGTTGTTTTGTCAAACAAGATGCTATGTCCTGTTTCGAAATGATGCTCAGCTAGTGCTGATTGCGTGAAATGTTTTAACCTGACTTTACCCTCATGTTCCTTACATGTTGCTCCAATATATATTTTACCACAAGAACAACTTCTAAACAACAAAGATAAAAAGGCACTCCTCAGTGATCCGGGAGTATATAAAATCCCTTGTTCTTGTGGCAAAGTCTATATTGGAGAAACCGGGAGGTGAGAGCATCAAATCTATTATTATAGAGAAGAGAAGTCTCCGAGAAGCAGGCGGACAAGAGGAAGAATAGCTAGTCAGAAAAGACACTGGTGGACATCCTCCATGAACATCCCTGCTTTAAATTTTAAAAATTAGTTTCTTAGTCGTAAGCTTGCCCTTGCTTCTAAATATCTTATACCAGATCTAAAGAAATATAAAATGAATCTTACTGTGACATTCGTGAGATCCTCTGTCGCTTTCATGCCGCTTCACCAGTGAGATAGCTCTCTCTTTCATAAGTTTAGCTGTTTGTTTACTTGGATTAAACTCGAGAGAAAACAACTTCTTGACAAGTTCGTCAGCGCTGAAATTTAAAATACTTTTAAGAATGTACTCTACGTATTGTCAATCTCAAAATACATAAGACTGGATATTTTTGTTTTATTTGTCGAAAATACATACTATGAAAAACTATAAAATTTAAATTTTGAGCCAAATGATGCGAAATATGGGGAAAAGTCTTCAGGAGGAATTCCAGCTTTTATAAATTCCTGTAAAATTTCATGATGGTTTTATTTATCAGAAAACGTGTTGGTAACGGTGGTCGGAGCGGACGTGTCGATTTACTGCTCTCCGGAGTATTGAATTTTCGCGTGAATTTCTTTCTCTGTTTTAAATAAAAATTTACAAGTTGTGACTTTGTGTGTTCCTGGTGCGTCTGAGCAAGTTGGTTTTTTCGAAACTGCTGATTTCTTGTCGTTTTGGAATCAAGAACTGTCATTAATCAGTTAGAGCAATGGGTGCGTGTCCAGAGTGCAAGGAAGTGATTTCCAGAGAAGGACCGCGAGGTGCTTGTGTGTTTAAAGTGTGGCGATTTAACCCATCTGGCCTTTGCGAATTTCAACATTTCTAAAAAAAAATCTTTGATAAACTCAAAATGGGTCAAGCAGATTTCTTCTACATAAAAGGCAAGGGGCAAAGCATCAGCGACATCTGTACGGCAGTCGATGGTAGTTCGTCTGGGAAACCTGCAACTAATATTCGCAACGCATACGGAACGTCTTTCCCTCACGCTCCTGCCCCCTCAGCAGCAATGGCTACCACCAACCAGCCCGATCTCGCTGCTATGATCAGAAATGCTGTCTTGGAAGGACAAAAGGATGCGCTTGCGCAGTCTCAGGAGATTCTTTCCAGGATCACAGAACTTGAAAATAAGCAGCAAGCGTTTAATGATAATCTCCTAACCTCCATTCAAAGTATCAAAACTGACATTGCTGATAACTCGAATCAAATTTCTGTACTCGAAGCTAGCTCAGAAATGAGAAAGGAAGATATGACCAAAATTAAAAGGATGACAATGATTTAAAATTAAAAGTGGCTACTCTTTTGAGCATGTGCTTAACGTAAATGTGCAGGCGGTCCTTCAAACGACTTTGGAAATTCATAATTTGCCTATGAAGCCCAATGAAGACCTTTTTACGAACATGGAATCGACAGCTAGGGCTCTTGACGTTCCCTTTACGAGGAAAGATGTAGTCAAAATACACAGAATTATAAAGGCACCTGCACTCACAAAATCCTCCAACCCGCCCATCATTGTCGCGAAACTCGGTAATCAACAACTGTGAGATAAATTCGTTGAGACGTAAGGTTTTTAGAGACTTCTCTACTGAAAACCTCAGGTGGTCGAGCAGAGATAAACACCCTGTTTATCTACGTGAGGCCCTGTCACCTTTGAACAGGAAAATCTACGCCATTGCCCTGGGTACCAGAAGACATAAAATAATCAAATATCTGTGGATTGCGGGCGGAAAAATTTTTTGTCGCAGAGGTTGGATCTCCACGAATTTACCTGGCTAATCTGCAAACCGTCGAGGTGCTTAGATAGCAACTACTGCTTCTTAGTATCATCCTAAGTATATATGTCGGTAAATATAATATAAATTTTCAAGTATACCGATTTCCAACTCATCTAGCATACATAATAATTTTTTCAATTAACAATTTGTATTTAATAACACAAAGGTTTCTCAGTTATTCTAACTGTGCCGATGGGATTTATTATGTTTTACGAAAACATCTGTTAAGACAAAGTAATCCTGACTATATTGTGTTTCATGTTTTATCTGAAAGATCTATTATTGTATCGACAGCACGAGATTCTATAAAAAATACTAAGATTGTTTCTCGTCCTATTTCGGAAATTTATACTTCTACGGTACACTTAAATATTCATGCTTCAGTATACTAAGCCTAAGTGTAGACAAAAATCTAAAAAAATCTTCAGTGGTATACCACTGAAGATTTTTTTAGATTTTTATCTACACGGTCACTTCAGCAATGATCGGACTCCGCTTAACCCTATTTGTAATTACTTAATTTAGGCTCTGTTGGTTATGGCGACGGCGACTGACACTTGCGGTCGCTAGGATCGCTAGTGCGCTTGGAGATACACAAGGTGACGGTTCCAACGGTGGTAACGTCTGCTATTCGAATTATATCACTCTTTCATAACGCAGCATTGAGGTTTCAGTTTGAAGCACTATTTTCGAAATGCCAGGTGTGCATGTGTCATTTGGCTGTAAAAATAAAGGACCAAATCGCTTTCCAAATAACAAAAAACTAAGGAAACTGTACATACTGCCTTGTACCTGCGTACAAGGTATATCTCCACTCACGGTGCTGCCTCCTAAGCTAAGCTTGACAAACCGCCGTTCCCAATGATCATGTTACTTCTATTTCTACTATCTTTTCCTATGTGCTACCATTCTTTCAAGTAACTTGCAACTTAAAACTAACCATTTTACAGTTTCAATGGATATCTTGAACAGACGAATTAACATATCGAGGTGAAAATTGAGGAATTTGAATGAAAAACGCTAAGGAACATTTGTATGCTCCTAAATTTTTAAAATTACAAAAAAAATCATTTTGGAGACACTGATTTGGCGATGGATATACCCGGAATATTCACTTAAGCTAGTCATCCTTATCATCGGTGCTGTTGCAGGTGCCAAGCTTTCAGTGGTTAATAGCCTCAAAAGCATCCCTGCGAGTCAATGAAATGCTAAGGCGCTTGTGGGGAAAATGCGAGACATTTGCCGGATCGTCGTATTGAGTACATCGCAGACTAACCACTTATCTCACGGACGTGAGGCGTGGTTAAAGCTGAAACCTTACAGCGATTTCGCCGGGAGCGGGTGCAATTTCGTAGAGCATACCAATGCCATTGAATTTCATCAGGCGAAAACGACAGTTGACATAAATTTAATACCCACTAGAAATTATAAAAACAATTATATTTATTCTTTTTGAAACTTAACATCAATTTAATATGTGCTGAAAAGTGAAATGTTAGTCAAATATTTTTCTTTCGCTGGAAGTGTTGCTAACCTCCCAACACACGGTTCCTATTTTATCAAATATACTGCAATTTGCACATCGGAAAATTTGAATTTACCGTGTGGTGAATTTGGTAAGTGATTTCAATTCACTATTTACTACGTTCACTACTGAAAATTCCAGAAATTAGGTCATGATACAGGGAATCCTGAAAAATAATTTTAAATCGGAATGCGCAAGCTCAATAGCATGAAAAAATTATGTTACTCAATGTGCGCAAGCGTAGCAGCTAGAAAAAGTATTTTATGACAACTTTTTCTTACTGTTGAGGATTTGGTGATTTCCCGCACACTATACGTGTCTCGGAAAGCAAATATTCCATGCATGCGTTACAAAAAAGGTTTTTCTGCTGAAATTAATCTACAGCGGATCAGCACTGCGAGAAGAGTGGTATGGAAAAACCAGATGTTGTGCTTCCCCAACCTTTGCTCTTACAGGCTTCCAAAAGTTAGAGCAGTGGTACAATCATACAGAAGTGACGTAGATTTTAGCTGAGCAGGGAGCATCGTAGAGATGGTGTCATATCTCGGGGTTCCGGATTTTCTGCTCGCTGTTCAGGACTAGTCTGAAGCTTACAATTTTGATTCAACTGGTGCGTTTGTTTTTTCTAAATGAAAGTTAAATGAATGTCAAAGATTTGTGATAGCCATTTTTTTTTGTTTCTTGAACAACAAAGTTAAATCTAAAGAAAAACCTGTAATTTTTTTTAAACTACTTATATTTATTATATAAAAAATAATTATATCAGTAAAGGCACTTTTCACACATAATATCCAGCAGGATGAAAAATTTAAAGAAAAAATTTGACAACATTTTTATCAACAAATTAATGAGTGAAAGAATTACTTTAGGATTAAAAATACTTGGAGAATTTAGTTTTTCATTTTTGTTCGGAATATACTTTTTGAAACAATGCTTAGTTATCAATTTTTTTAATCAAAGTAATTAGTTCTGTTATAAACAAACTTATTGAACAAATGCATATTTTTGGCTTTATATAAATTGCGTTTCTTTTAACATAATTGATTAAAAATTTGTCAAGAAGAAATAGCGCGTATCATGTTTTCATAATTGATAACAATTGTTAATTGTACAAATAAATTTGATAAATAAATAGAGATTTTCGTCAATTTTCAACTGGCAGACTTCCTTTTTTTTCAATGGAATCAATTTTAAATCATTTTAAATTAGTCAATGAACAATAGTAGTTTACTTTATAAAAGAATATATGAACAAATTCCCAAATGGACTACTTGTCAACAAACGGCTGTCTTTTTTTTTTTTGAAGAATTACATTTTTTTAATTTTTCAATCTTCTAGATATTATTTGAAAGGTGTTTCTTCACTGATGTTATATTTTATGTAAATATGAATGGTTTTAACAAAATTCCAGGGTTTAATTCTACAACAGAGAAAAAAATTTCAAATTTGTTCTTAATTTAAAAAAATTGCAACTACCCTCGTAAAAAGAAATTCAAAATGAAGAAACCGTATATCCCCATTCACAGATTCTGCACTTTCTGTTCTCTTTCTTTTCCCAACACATCCCTTCCCTTACCTCGTTTCCCAATCTAAATCTCGTTATTCCGGTCCATCTTCTCCCTCCCATCACTTTTCTAAATACTTTGGTACTCCTTCCTTTTTTATCATCTTATACAATTTATTATATTTTGATTCCTCAATCAGCACCTCTCCTTTCTTCTACCTTCATCAAACACTTTCTCGTCAATTCCCCTCCCTTAGCTTCGTCACAAGTTTCCATGCCCTCTTTCCTCTTTCCGCTCTTTTGGCGAGAAACACGAATCTGAAAATTTTTAATCGATATCTAGAATAGTTTTCGAGATCAATCAATTTTTTAAACTTTTCCAAATGTCTATATGTAGGGGTGTTACCTTAAATTATTTTTGTGGCCAGTCACAGGGGTGACTTCCCGCCCCTACGAGGCTTTGGAAAAGGGGTGAGGGTGTGACCTTCCATTATTTCTGTGAGCAGTCACAGGGGTGCCTTCCCGCCCCCCACAAGACGTTGGAAAAGGGGTAGGGGTGTGAACTTACATTATTTGTGTGGCTAGTCACAGGGGTGCCTTCCCGCCCCCACGAAGCGTTGGAAAAATGGAACGGTGTGACCTATCCTTATTTCTGTGACCAGTCACAGGGGTGCCTTCCCACCTCCACAAGGCGTTGGAAAAGGGGTGGGAGTGTGACCTTGCATTATCTCTGTACCCAGTCACAGGGGTGCTTTCCCACACCAAACTAGACATTGGAAAGGGATAGGGGTGAGACCTGTATTATTCGATTATTCAATTTAACAGAAAGAATCGATATCTCGAAAACTATTTCAGATATCGATTTTAAAAATTTCAGATCCGTGTTTCCTGCAAAAAATCCCATGGAAATCGATATTTAGAAATTATATTAATCAAAAGTAAAAGTCAATAATTTTAACATAAAAAATCGATATATCTAAAACTATTCGAGATATCGATTTATCAATTACAGATTCGTGTTTCTCGCCAAAAATCCTATAGGAATCCACATAAAAACTTTGTCGCCACGGATATCATAATCTCCCCATTTTTTTTTACCAGGGTGAGAGAATGTGAAGTCGATGTTCATTTTTTTGTACTACTGATCCTTTATTTTTTTGTTGCTAAAAGCTTTCGCTCTTTTAGATATATTTTGTTACTGAAGAGGCTCTTCGTCGAAGAGCGAAAGCTTTTAGCAACAAAAAAATAAAGGACCAGCAGTTCAAAAAAATTAACATCGACTACAGCTCCTTTACTTAGCTACGCGCTGTTTTGAAGTAACGTCCAAGTCAATTAATTTCAAAAATGGTCTAGAAATCTGTTTGGTAGAGGTGATCTAGCACTTCAAAGAGTAAACAAGTACCAAAACGGGAAAAAATGTATTTCCAATATTTTTCTTAACTTTTTACTATAAAAAAGTAATTGTAAATAGCAGCACAATTAAAATCTTGTTTAATTTGCAATTTTACGACCGAGATTTCTGTTTTTCTAATAATATTGTCACTATGTTAAAAATCTCATTTTCTTCCACAAACCATAGCTTCAAATCACACTATAAGCTTAAATAGTATTGACTTAACATTATCTAATCATTTTTTAATCTCAAAACAGCACTACACTTCCTTATTTCACAAATTTTAGATTTATTTACTTTTTGAAGTTCTAGGTAACCTCAATCGAACAGCTTTACATCAATTGTTTTAGTATAATTTACTTTTCTATTCCTTCGCAACAGCACGTAACTAAAAGAAGAATCTTTCCTTTTTACGAGAATAAATTCAGCAACTGATCTTTTCATATTTTATTTTTTTAATTCTTTAATGATTTTAAAAGTACCTCAATGCATTGGGCATACTCAGTAGTCAGTATTCGTGACAGCAGACGATAAGTGAATCTTTTCTGAACGTAGTGATTGTGAAATAACTTAATATAATTAAATTTAAATTTGGATCTTTCTACTTTTTCGCCACTTGCATTCTGAGATTTGATGATAAGTTGCGTGAAATATTTGCAACATTTAGTATAAGTAGAATATATCTATGGTTCATGCAAATTACAATTATAAATTCATTCATCATGTACCTATTCCCTAACGGGCAAAATAACGCACTCTTCTTATTTCACCCCTCCCCAACTAACGAACCGGACGAAATAAGGTACACCTCACATCTCTCCAGTAGCAGTATCCACTATATATAATATTAATAGGATAATTACTTCTGCAGTTCAGGAATATTTTCATAGAACTTGCAAGGTTCTTTCGGATGAATTTTGTAATCCAGCCCTAAATCACCACTTTTTTCAGGTAAAATGCAGGATATTTTCTCTGGCCGGGTCCACTCGATGGAAAACTTTTCTATTGCATAACTTCTACGGAAACCGTTCAAAATTTTAGGCACATGTTTTAGATGGTACGTTAACAAATTCATTTTCAAACAAGCGTAAAAGCGTATGCTTCTATTTAAGTACAATTCAAAATTGTATATATACACTATGTATATCTGAAATTGTCTATACGTAACTATAATGAGCAATGAGCATTAGGGATGGGTGATTCTGAATCGATTCTTCAAAGATCGATCTTTTTCACTCAAAAGATCGATCTTTTGAATCGATTCTTTGTGAGTCGATTTTTTATTGGATCGATTCTTTACCCCCAGAATCGAAGAAGCGATTCTTTCATTTTTATTTATCTGTCCGTCCTATAGTTTTGTGACCACGGCGTACATTTTTTATCTTTATTGCTCCTATAATTCTTTCTTTTGTGCCCCAGCCTGCATCTCAATCTAAGCGCAAGCGCAGCCTGCGCTCAAAATATTTATTATCAAAGTTTCGAAATGGAATAGACCTCTTTTTCTATCCTTTATTGTTAGAAAGGAAGGTCCGAAATTTTTTATGGCATCAAAGTTGCATGTGTAGGGAGCCGTCTAATTGGTTGACTTTTTTTTACTTGCGCATGGCGAGACCATAGTTTATTCGACCATGGCCAGGGTTAGTAACGTATAATACTCCATCATCGACATATAGAAATGGACCGATAACCCTGTGGGAAGCACTGAAATTGGCTTTAGAGAGAGAAAAAACATGTGAGGCCTAGATCTGCCTTTTTCTATTTCAGGACTGTATCAAGTGAAACGGATGCCCCGCACATTGCCTAAATATTCATTATGGTTAATTTGTTTGTAAACAATTATAAATAATAGATTATAAATATGCAGTTATAATAAAATGAAATTTTAAAAACATTCATGAAAAATATCATGTTTAAATTGGCTTATTAAAAGAACTTGGTAACCTTAAATTCTTCTTGTCATTTGATTGAAAATAATCCTTTTTTAAGGAACAAGTTTATATAAAAACATTATTATAGGAGTATTTAAGGTATTGAATGAAGTATAGGCTCTGGACTCAGGAGATCAATAATAGTGTAAAGTGTTACAAATTTGAAAAATGGTATCATCCAATTTTTCAAAGAATAAACTTATGAGTATTCTGGAATAACAAAGTGTGCAATGGAAAATTAACTTTATTTCTCAACCAAAATTTCCAGTTTTCTAACCTTATATTTTAAAACTATTAGAAATAAACTGCAATGTTTATTTACGATGTTATTATTTAGTCAACGAATGATCAAAATTGTATTTAATTATTGCCATCTTCTCCCGTTTGTTCACTTGAAGGCGGACTAAACTAATAGCCCTGGCGGACCGGCCGAACGCAAACATTACGCTACAGCGTAACGGTAAAGTAATGGTAAAGTAATATGGCATAATAATTAATAAAAGAAATAAAATTAATATGTAAACTGTTGCAATTAAAATAAAACGTTGAAATGTACGTTAAATGGCCATGCCGTAATTGCAACAAGTTGCTTTTGCAGCGTTAAAAAATAAAAAAACATAGTGACTGTCATTGCAGTCCAGCCCCTGCATATTGGCAACCCGTTAACGGGGCTTCAAGTGGGTTGCCAGTCTGCAGGGGCCTGACTTGAATGACAGCCACTTTGTTTTTTTATTTTTTAACGATGAGAAAGCAAGTTGTTGCAATGACGGCATGACCATTTAACGTAAATTTTAATGCTTTATTATAATTGCAACAGTTTACATATTAATTTTGTTTCTTTTATCAATTATAATGCCATATTACTTTACCATTACTTTACCGTTACGCTGTAGCGTAATGTTTGCGTTCGGCCGGTCCGCCAGGGAGAGCCCAATAAGAAAATCCGACTATTTTTGGTTGAAAGTTCCTTATTTATGATTAAAAAGTCTGCTGTTAAATTTTTGGTTTAGAATTAATCTTTTTGGTTAATTATTTCATTATTTGGTTTAAAATAGTTTTAGTTAATGATTAAAGTATTTTGTTGAAAATCCGTTTTGTTGGTTCAACTGGTAATTTTGAAAATATCAACTATTACATTTTTCTTCGAAAACTCAACTTTTTAGGTTGACATTTTAACTTCTTGCTCGAAAGTTGGAGTGTTGACAGGTATATTATAAACAAAACACTAGTGGGGCATTCACAATAAAAAGCACGGTCCTGTGTTTCGTCAAGCTCCACCCATCGAAAATACTCTCGACCAATCGTAGAGGGAAGATAGGTATAGAGGCGACAATGCCCACCAAGCTTAGAAGATGGGTGCGGGGAATGAGACGTCGGGAGTAGGCTTAGTTAGGGAACCAGCGATGAGAGGGCACTAGTATCGCGAACCAGCCACGCAACCGTTCCCTCTACCCCTCTAAGCCTCAACAAACGTAGAGGGAAGATAGGCTTAGCATGGGCTTAGCGTGATGAGTAAAAGAATTTGTTACTTGCCAATTTTTCACCGTGGCCAAGAACTGTTGCTAATAATCTCGTCGATTTTGAATATTTGCCAAATATGCATTTAATTAAAAATGAATTTTCAAATGTATATCATAGTGGATTAATTATCTCAGGAAGACGAAATGAATGCAAATAATCATTGAAAATTTTCCTATGCTAGCATTTTATACTTATTTGATTCTGAGTCAGTAAAAGCCTCTTTTCTAGATCATTAGATTTTTTCAATTGGAAAAATACAGTATTGAAAAATGTAGATATACAATTTTGTAAGGAGGATATATATTAATTAAAAATAAGCAAATTGAAACTTCTTGGTTCTGAAAAATTATCGGAATTGCAAGTCTTTCTCCACTACAGAAGACTTGATAAAGTTTCTTGCTGACTAGGAGGTTTCAAATTGAAATTTGTTAAATATACTTTCACAAAAATAAATTCCTTATACTTTTACAGTGCTATTTTCAATCCAATTTTACTGTGTAATTACTTCACCATCTTCGATTTCGCAAATTCAATTAATTATGCAAATTAAGTTGTACTCTGCCAAGTTTTTGAAATTTTCACATGAAAATTTAGTCAGTTACAAGATTTTTTTAGTGGGTATGTAATTCACTGAAAATCAATATTCTTGTTAACACTGTAAAAATACTATTACTTCAGACCTAATTCCAGGCATTGAAATACGACTAAAAAACCTGTCTCCAGTCATACTAAAATGAAACCACTCGTGGGATTCCAGAGTCGTTTTTCTACATTGGAAATAATAACACCATGAAGTTATCATATTTCAAAAAAGGACTCGAAAAATATGATACAGACAAAAAAGATCTCTGGTTTTTACAGAGAATGTTTGATAATATTTTGAACATTTTCCAATAATAATTATGAGTATTTATCCTCAACATTTTGTGATAATATATCACTAACAGCATAATACTTTCATGGAATATAGTTGTCAATAGTGGTATTATTTTGTTTTAAAATTACTCGAAATTGCGTAGACTTTAATTAAAATGGACAATATTTTTTCGTAAAATTGACAGCTTCTAAAGTAACTAAAGTAACTAAATTAACTTCAGAATTGGGGGTTTTAGCCTTCTTTTTGGAAAAAAACGGGGTTCTTTGCAGACATACAACTCTGCGCCTATTATTGAAAGAAGTTTTTTCTTTTTTCTTAACTTTTCCAGAATTTTCTAAAGTATACATCATGTTTGGAAAATTTGAAATTCCCATACCATTGAAATTCTCAGTGAAACGCTATAGAAAACAAACGCGTTGAATAATTATTAGATGCCTGGACTAATATGACGAGAGTTTTTTAGACGGAAAGTCATTGTTTTTAGTGGTAACGTTGATACACTGCAATTGGCCTTTCTATATGTAGGGTGCTTCAAACCTTCCTTGCCACTCTGCAATAGTAAATTTTGGATTACAAAATAAACGGGAGGGTTGTTAATAAAATTTCCTTTCATATAAATCTCTGTAAGAATTTTAGAACTTTGCAGGTATGAAAATGGAATGTACGTTATTTCCAATACTTTTCACGTGTAAATTATATGGAAACAATCAAGATATGATAAAATTATGTCAAAAACATAATATTCGTTAGATAAGTAATGGTGTTAAAGCGATGTTGTTTGTCTGAGTAATATAAGTTTATAAAAATAATATATGTATCTGGTAAAAAATTGACACACTTCAGACCAAAAGTAGATTTAGATGTTAAAAATCCTTTATTTCTGCCAACGTTTCGAAAACCTGAATCTTTTTCCTCACGGAAAAAAGTAGATAGTTAGATTCACTTTTATGTATTGTTAACTTCAAGTTTACTTGTTCACATTGTACAAGAAACAATTCAAATAGTTTTTTATACTGAATGAGATTGTAATCTCAAAATATACAAAACCTAAAGTCAGCATTACTACTCCAAATTGTAAAAAGAAAGATTACTAAAAACAAGCAGCTTCAATAACTATTTAGAATAGTACAGTTGAACATCTAAACTGTATGAATAACTAATTCACATAGTAAGCAAAGCATTGTGAGTTTGACTTTTGCAAGTGAGTTCGATCTCCTTTTTCGCATTGCAATAAGCACTGCGCGAGATTGTTAGCCCTACTATTTGAAATTGTGAGGAGCTTCAGTGGCATACCTAGAAACGTGTAGACCCTTTCCGAACAATTTTTTAGGCGGTCCGCTTGAAATTAAAAAAGAAGGACGACTTATAACTTGCTTATCAGTAAAACAACAGATTTTCGCTTCTCAATCTATAAGACAGACCTCCCACTGACATTTTACAAAAGGAAATAAATTGTCAGAAACTATTTTATAATGGTTTCTCTTTTTTTATAATATTAGTTGAGATAATTGTTATAAATAAACATAGTGAATAACTCTACTTTATACTTTGATACAGTTTTTTTTGTTTTGTACAAAATTTTCAGAATATACAAATATTATGAAAAATTATTTATAAAAAAATACTTTTTTTCACATTACTTCTGCTATGGAATTTTTTGCTCATGATATTTATAATTCCTTATAACAATAAAAATGATTGAGATCGTACTTGATTTAGCCACTCGGTTCGAATATTATATTATTTGGCAGAATTTTTTTAGTAGAATAATGCATTGTTTTCGACATATCATTTTTTGAATCAATAATTAAATAGTATATTATGCACCTAGGGGGAGAAAAAGTGCCTCTCCCCCTTGGCGCATAAGATATTTTTCATAACAAATGGATGATTTCAGACATTTCTCGAAATACAGTCATGATTTCAGTTCATATTAGATTTTGTACAATGAAGCATGAAATTAATGTTCACCTAATCTATGATAATTTTAGAGGTGATTTATGGTAACTTATCATAGATTATCCAAAATTCATTTTTAAAAATTTCCATAAATCACCGGAAATTTATGGAAAATTTCGGTAATTTATGGTAATTTTACAGGTGAATATGGTAACTTACCCAAAATTCATTTTCAAAACTTTCCATAAATTTCCGGAAATTTATGAAAATGTTCCATAAACTTCCGGAAATTTATGGAAAATTTTGGTAATTTTTGGTAATTTTACAGGTTAATATGTTAACTTACCATGGAATACCCAAAATTCATTTTTAAAAATTTCCATAAATTTCCGGAAATTTATGAAAAATGTCGGTCATTCGTGGTAATTTTACAGGTGAATATGGTCACTTACCCAACATTCATTTTTTAAAATTTCCATCAATTTCCGGAAATTTATGAAAAATTCCGGTAATTTATGGTAATTTTACAGGTATATATGGTAACCTTCCATAAATAACTGCAAAATTCTATTATCTGCAACCAAAATTTCCTCTCAGTTTTTACCATGAGTGGACTGATAATCATAAAATGCGAGCTCATAGATGCATAATTTTCATTATTCATCTCTGACGTCACTTTTGACTCCCTAGGGAGTAAAAAGTAGATCTTTAGCCCCGCTTCATAGGCGTTGAAAAGGGCTGAAATCATGCATGTGTCATAAAAAAATAATTTGTAATACAATTTTAGTTCAAATTAATTTCCATATTTAAAGCAGTAATAATTTTTTCAACCTTTTCACATTGATGTATGTAGAAATCAATACCATTTATTGAAAAAAAATACATTTTTCTCATTTTCTTAAGATTTTTAACAAAAATAAAATCTACAATTCTACTGTGATATCGCGATCTTTAATATTCGTTTTTCGGAACTGATTTTTTTGGTATTAAACAGTTTTTATTCTAATTCAGCATCCCCATATCTCTTGAGAAAAATTTTATTTTTGTAAAAAATTTAAATTTGAATCACTATTCAATGTTTGTTTCATCTTAAAATAGTGATTTCAATTTTGCATTTGATATATTATTACAATGTTTGAACTATTTTTTTATTGATACACATATCAGTTATGTAAATTAATGTTACGTTTCAAATGAAGTGAGATGATAATAAAGTAAAATTAAAAATTCCAAAGATTTCATTCGAAATCATTTTTTCAAGTCTTGATTTACAAAAATACAAAATGAGTAGTTTTTAAAAATTGTAATTTTAATCAATTTATAATAATACATATAAATTACTAATAATATATTTACTGTGTGAGTTGATACTTTTAATCAAAATATTTTTCCCTAGCTGGTTACAATTTATTAGATATCACCTGTAAGAGATTAATTTAAAAAATTGTAAGTAGACATTTATTTTCTTAGCTGGCCACGTTTTTCTCAGAGAAACCGCTTGATCGAGACTTTGTCAGAAAAATCTAAGCGGTTCCGTAGCTCACTTGACTAAGGCGTGCGCTATATTTAGGTTTTAGGACAGGTTTCAGGTAGGCAGGTAGGGTTCGATTCCCCAGCGGGGGCGATTTTTCAAAGCGTTTGAGCGTGCGATCATATGTGTAAGACTCTATGCGTGCGATTGTGTAAGAATAATCGTAAATTACGTGCAGTAATCATATATAACATAATTTTTTTCCTCCTCGAATCGATCGACATTTTAAATCATTTTTGTTTTCTATAGATTGCGTGCAGTGCATATATATATATATAAAATTATACATAAACGCGCTACGATGCGAAATCGGCAAAATTACTCTTCACAGAAGGAAAGCTTACTACACGAAATAGTAACTTCTTCTCGCTGAGTATTAATGGTTACCAAGTGGTGCAGTGCATCCTACTATTTGAAATTATTCATCCTACTCTTTTAAAGAGTCAGTTTAACATACCTGAACAAAAAATAGTAATTTTAACAAAATTCACGACGAAAAGCTGCGGTTCAATTTAAAATAGTTAGAAGTAGTGGTTGCGAGAGTTCTTCTAACGATCCACTTTTTTCCGTGCTCTTCAAGTCGTAGATTAAATTTCAAAGTTCGTCAATTCACCTTAGTATTATTATAAAATCCTCTTCCTCATCTTATCACTTGTGGAGCTT
>CAKNXH010063002.1:66066-97046 GCA_932178445.1 Andricus quercusramuli | reverse complement strand
CCCCACCGCTCGGCTGCGACTTCATTGCGACTTCGCAGCCAATCGGCGGGCCCGCCGGCGCTCCCACCGCTCTCGAGACCTCCGTGCCCGGGGAGCCGGGTAGAGTAGCGACTCGAGAAAACATTCGATCTTCGAAAACTCAAGAGGACAGTTGCTCCGGCTCTGCCCTCTTCCCACTTGTACCTCAAACGAAAAAAAAAAGTTAAATAAAGTTCAAAGTTACCAGCTACACGCAGATCTCCTTCATTTTGAAAATAAAACATCTCAACTCGCGACGGTCTCGGGATTTCTCCGGTTTTCCTCTTTGATTTCCGTGTACATTTTCTACGTCTCTTTCGGATTTCTCGCGTGCTACGAGCCGGTTTAAGGAATAACGCCTCCGCGTCTACGAATTGCGAACGTCGGGACTATATTACGTGTCGCGTCGGTAAATCGGTGATCTCCGGGAATAATAAAAAAAAAATATTAATAAATAAATAGTGTGAATCGATAGTGAATTTTACGCGACGGAAATTAATTTCTTGGAATCGGTTCCGGGAGTCGGGTCTCCGACGGTGACATATCGTGTGTGCAGTGTTCAATTTTCGCGAGTGGTGACAGGGGGCCAGTCTCGCCCTTATCCGAGACAACCAGTTGGCCCGTACAAACGGGTCACTCAGCTCTGGAGAGGAATACCTCACGGTATTCCGGAAGGTCAAGGCACACCGGGTCGCTGACGAAGAGTCCACGTGGGCCTTCGCTGGGGAACTTCGTCTTCAGGTTCGTTTCGTGCGTGGGTTGTCATCCGCAAAAGCCTTGATGACAGGGGGTGAAGCTCGCGCGCGATCTAATCGTCGGATTCGGCGCCGTCGAGCACGTCGGGCGATCGAAGCATCTCTCCCACCGGAGGAACGGGCGCGTCGTGTCCGGGAACGCGAGTTAGCTCACGAACGTCGGGTCGCGGAACGAAGGGCGCAACGAGAAGCCGAGCGACGGGCTCGCCGATTAGCCGCGGAACAGGAACGGGCGCGTCAAAGGGAGGAGGAAGCGCGCCGGGCCACCGAGGCCGAACGAGTTCGTCAAGCCGCTGAATTAGAACGCGCGCGTAACGCTAACATCCAGCCTTACGATCCGGAGGCACCGGGTCTCATCCAAGCCGGGGTTTGGATTTTAGTCGGGATACGCAGAGAAGGAGAAGGCACCCACGATCCGCGACAACGAAGGCCGGCCGCTGACCAGACCGAGCCCTTAGTTTTGAAACTTCCCGCCTTCTGCACCGATCCGCGTCACGCGTTTCCGCCGCGGAATATTACTTGTCCGGGTTCACCGACCGAAAACGCGCCGAGGAATTTTACGCGCAAAATCAGCGTATTACATCCGCCACCGTGTCCGCGAGCCTTACGGGAGGCACCAACCCGTGCACTACCTTCACCGGGAGAAATCGCCTCCGTACGAGTCCCGTCTGTTGCGGGGTCACCTCGTATCGCGGCGGAAGCAGGCTGTGGTCACTAGTATAGGCAACCGCGAGGGCACATATTCTGGTCCTGTTTTGCGGGCTCGTTAGATGGCTCTGTAGGTCTTTCCCCGCTACACGTCGCTGAGGGTCCACGTTTCATCTATCTCTCTTACTCCTTCGTAGTTTACCGAACGTCAACACATGTCCGAATTTACACAACCTAACCTGTGCTAACCTGTGCTAACCTGTAAAGAAGTGCTTGAGAGCCGATATATAATTTGTTGTCGTCATTTTCGACCTGATTATTATCGTTGCAGTACACAGGTGGAAAAAACTAAGAGAGGGAGCAGTATTGAACAAGCAGTATTAAACAAAAAGAGAAAACTTTCATTCATAGAAATGATTAAACGTTTTAAATGAAAACTGCCGAAGATATAATCTTTGAAACTGCTCTCAAACATATGAAAAAAAAAAACCAATAGAAAAACAAACAGAAATACTTAAATGATAATTCCAGTAATTATTTAAGTATTTCTATTTGTTTTTCTATTGGTTTTTTCAAGTTATTAAGTTTTTTGATTAGATTATCTACAAATAATGTGGATATATATATATATATATTTATATATATATATATATATCTTGATGACCTGCGGGCTCGTTTGATGGCGCCACCGTCGAATATACGCTGTCGCTTCTAAAGCATTGAGTTACCACAGCCTGGGCGGAAGACCGGGCCGTCTCTCCGACCGTACCAGAGACGGTTCCCTCCACTAGTCGGGTAGCGACTCCTCGCGCCGCTACTCCCGTATCAACGCCGTCGGCCGCCGCTACTCCTCGCGCCGCCACTCACGTATCAACACCAATGGTCGCCACTACTCCTCGCGCCACTACTCACGCCTCCACACCGGCGATTGTCACCACTCCTCGCGCCGTCACTCCCGTCGCGCTACCCGTCGCTGCTACTCCGGGCCACACCACACCCACCGCCGCTCAGCGAAGCGAGACCCCGGGATTCTACGGTTTGGACTCATCCGCGGATCACTCCCCAGAAACTTTCTCCCCATCGCTCCTCGCGTCTCCGGAAATTAACGCCGCTCGACCGCGAAACGTCGACTCGACGAAGCGTAGGTTGAACTTCGAGGGATAACCGCCTTAGGCTACGGGCAATCGCACTTCCTTTCCCCTCCTTTCTCCTTCCCTCTCCCCACACTCACAAAGAGCCATAAGCCGACGCACTCGTGGCACTCCCCTTTTCGTTTCTCCCGCCTGGTCCATGCACTGATGGACGGTTTGACGGCGTGGCGCAAATTAATGCGAGGGGATATCAAGCGGGTGTACCTTCCCTTCACCACACTAGCCAACGTAACTTGCCGCAGAGGATGAGCGGTCTGGATAGTTATTTTTCCTCACCACCGCCACCGAATCCCGCTACGCAACCCCCTCCTCGTCAATAGGAACGGGTCCCGGTCGAACAGTTCGTCGCTGTCTTCACCCCCCCCCCCCCCCGTCCATCCTTTCTTCTCCCCTGTCACCTCCACGTACGACACACATACCGAGCACCTCCACCACGATACACACTTCATCCCTATATGCTATACCCTCTTCCTATCCCCCCCCCCACTGAATATCTTACCCCACCTAACATTCACAAATACCGAAATAGATATCAATTCGAGTTAATTATTACTCCACTCAAATTGGAAATGGGATAAAAGTTCAAAAATTCAGAAAAGGACCGCAACTATATAGTATTCATAGATTTTTGTTATTCAATTTGTCGCTGTTTTGAAAGTTCTTAAATTTATTAATTCTGGAAAATAGTTGCTTTCTTGATATTGGAAGGCCAAGAATGTTGATAAAAAATACATGTGCGTGTGTGTGTGTCTGTGTCAAAGTTAGCTTATTCTGCTATCAGTAAAGCCTTGGCAGAGATAACGTTGGACCAGGAAACAAACTTTTGAAGTATTTGTGTGGAATATTGTGCAACTTTTAATCTCAACATTCAAAAGATGCTTGATCATTACCTATGCTTGAAACCATGGTTTTGAAATCGTAACCATGACGATGCCTTTTGTCAATTTAAAAACATTGCCTTCTGATTGTTTGAACAAACTTAAGAAAGGAAAGAATATTTATAATGCTAAAATAATAAGGAATCAATGGAAACGACCGCCTTCTTCATTTTCCCCGCAAGTGTCTCAGCATTTCGTTGACACACAGGAATGCTTTTTAGGCTATTAACCAGTGAAACTTTGGCACTTCCAAGAGCGCCGACAATTAAGAAGATCAGCTCAACAGAATATTCCGGGTATAACCGTCGCAACTCCCTTATAAGATCTTTATGCTTCTCTCTCTTTTCTTTCTCCTTGTGTGTGACGTTTTTGTCACCTGGTGCCGAAAATTCGATAACGCAAATGGTTCGTTCCTCGAAGTCAAGGAGAACTATTTCAGGCCTCGAGTGCGCAACAGAAACAATTGTCGAGAATATGAAGTTCCAGTATATACGGCATTTCTCATTTTCGACAATTGACTCTATTTCCCTAGGAGCGTTTAGCGGAGCTGTATTTGGGCTAATCCCCTAAGAGTGACAGAGATGGTAATAAAGCACTCTTAGTGCTGTATTGTGCCTTTAGATGTAAGTCGTTCCCGAATAAGTTGGATAACTAGATTGTATGTGTCCTAGATGCTCGGGGTGTGCATGACACGCTCTGCAGCTATCATCGAGAATATCTTGGCTCAAAATTTGGCGAGGGTATGCTAGAGTGGAAATGACACCGTCTCGACATGCTGAAATGAAACCCTGCGTGCCCGACTTCAATCTGCATGATTTAAGGAAAGCATACCAACGGCCAACGGTATGGCCAATGGCCATACCACGCTGGAAACACCAGTTCTCGTTAGATCACTGAAGTTAAGCAGCGTTGGGCGTGGTTAGTACTTGGATGGGTGACCATTCGAGAATACTACTACTGCGTGCTGTTGCCGTCGTGGGTGTGGTGAGCACACATTTGTAGTTATTTACTACGTGAAACCATCCACCTAGAAACTACACCCGAATCAGGTAGTGTCACGCCTACCCTGAAAGGGAAATGGCTTAATGGTATGCATACATACATACATACATACATACATACATACAAACATACGTTAGCTCATACGACATCGACTGATCCTCCACATTTCTGTGGAAGATGCCGTGCATCCTCTTGCCGAGGAGCTCTGAGCGAAAGTTTTTCTCCTGTGCTTTCTCAATCCGGGCCTTCAGGAGTGAGTATTCAAGATGGATGAGATTTGATGCATTTTGTTTACCCCTGATATTGACGTCAAGGCGGAGAGTTTCAGCAGCCTCCTCCACTGCTTTGTACAGAAACGCCTTTTTGCCTAATTCTCCGTGTTTCCTGACGAGGGTCTTGTTCATTTGTAACTATATGTGCTGTACCCAGAATAATCCTCTTGTGAAGACATTCAAGATTCAGTATACCGCGACCGCTTAGGCGGCGTGAGGTGTAAAGTCGCGGAACAGAAGACTTGAGGTGCATGCCATAAGTGAAGAAATGCGTTTGCGAGTTTTTTACGCTCATTACGATTTATTGCTGTTTTTTCAATGCGAATTGTTTCTTATACATGAAACACTTTTTCATGCTACTAATAAAATATTTACATGGATTTTTTTAACAATTCATCATTGTTTTAAGCAATTATCTTGAAGAATAGTCTTAGAAAGCCGCGGATTTTGAAAAAACATTTCAAACAAAAAGTGGGAAATTTGTTGAAAAGTCGCCACTTTCTATCTCCATTCTAAGGTAAAATGGCAAGAAAAATAAGTATAGCGTAGTATTTCACATGTATCTGAAGCAATTAGCATTAAAAAACAAAAACACAAAAAAAGTCATAATTAGCACCAAAAACTCTCAAAACCTCTCCCCCTTGGCGAATACGATATTTTGTATAACAAATGGATGATTTCAGGCATTTCTCGAAATACGGTCATGATTTCAGTCTGTATCAGATTTTATATAATGAAGCATGAAATTAATGTTAACCTGATTCATCGTAATTTTATATGTGATTTGTGGTAACTTACCATGAATGGCCCTAAGCGCAATTTAAAAATATCTATAAATTTGCGGAAATTCATGAAAAATTTCGGTCATTTTTGGTAATTGTACAGGTAAATATGGTAACTTACCCAAAATTCATTTCAATCAATTTTCATAAATTTTCGGAAATTTATGAAATTTTCGGTAATTCATGGTGATTTTACAGGTTTATATGGCAACTTTCCATAAATGACCGCAAAATTCTATTATCTATAACCACAATTTGCTCACAGTTTTCACAGTGAGTCGGCTGATAATCATAAAATGCGAGCTCATAGATGCATAATTTTTATTATTCATTTCTGACGTCGCTTTTCCACCCCCAGGGAGTAAAAAGTAGAGCTTTAGCACCGCTTGATATACGTCGAAAAGGGCTGGTATCATGCATGTGTCATAAAAAGTATTATTTTATTCGTATTCTGTGGCTAATTGTGAAAAGAAATATTGAGTTTCAACTCGATTCAGCTAATATTGAGGATTCTGAATAAAATTTGCAAAAGCGCATTTCTTCCTTATGGGAAATACGTCGTTAAACTACGCGAATTATTCATAAAAATTCGAGAGAAAAAAATTTCCAATGCCTTATTCGACCACCCTACTGTGCTGTCTTCAATTTTCAAAGTAAAATTTGGTTGATAAAAAAGAATATTTTTTCTTCCATTAAACACGATGAATATTGTAACATCATTTCCTAAAACCATAGAGAATTTTATTCTCCGGAAATTCAATTATTGGCATGACAAATACTCTAAGCGTATTTGAACTTGTTACCACATATGTATATGAAATTGTCTGGTTCGTGTGAGAAACGCGTGAGTGCGAGTGAGACGCTAGATGATAAGAGCACATTAGAATCTCACTAACAGGAAGTCATTGAGTGTAAATTTCCTGGTCTAAACATATATACACAAGCGCATATCTCAAAATTCGTCAGTTGCCTTCTGCGAGAATGAGGTCCCTTCTTGGTGCTTCTGCCATCATGTTGATGGTCCTCAGCTATAGTGGTAAGTGTAATAATAGTCATTATTATTATTCCAGTACGTGGAAAATTTCGATCCTTCGTTCATTATCTCTTTAATATTTTAAATTCATGAATTTCAATTGTCTTTTCGCAGAAATATCAAAAGGTATGTACCCACCAGATAGGAAGGGAAAGAGTGTGAGTCATTCTGGTCAGGATGATTCATCATTATACGGAATGTCACAATGGGAACCGCAGTGGACAATGAATGAGGACGATGCAACAACAGCTTATCAACATCATGCATTTTTACCTCCAATGGCTCATAATTCGGAAACGCGATTTGACCTGCCTGCTCCAGGTTTAATTCCTTTTGATACACGTCAAAGAAATAACCAAGAGTATGGCCTGTTTCCTGAAATTCCCCTGCAAGGAGGACATCAAGATAACATTCCGCATCAGATACAGCACAGCCCACATATTAGCACTCTACGTCTAAGACCACAGAGTAAACCAAAACAAAAACCTAGTTCATCTGAGGACAAACAAAAGGATCCAGTACCCGACTGGGCATTGCAAGTAAGGACTGGCGTGAAGGGCCGTACATATGTTTATGATGAAAGACATGGGAACCGCTTAACTAAGGATACTACTCTTGTGTTTTACAGTCCGCAATCCTTCGCGGCGTTCAACTCACACTATCTCAATCAAAGAAAGAAGAACCCTTTCCATAAAATAGTGCATGCATATGATAATGCTCCGAATGCAGGCCAGGCATCTGTAGTAGGAAATCATCCACACTCTGTCAATCACGAAGAGCATAACCTTTTGCAACAACAATGGTATGCACATGCTAATGCTCAGAGTCCAGATCCGGCATCTCTAGCAGAGCTTGAACCACGCCACCTCATTCGAGGACAGGTTCGCGATTATCAACACCCAGCTCATGGAATGCCGGAGAATATTCTATTTACTGAAGGATATGGATTTCCATTCAAGCAGGGTGGCCAAGGGCATCATGGACCCGGCCATCACCAATAACATTTTTGATGAACTAAGAAAACCATATTGGAACCACCAATAATAATGGAAATATCATTCTAATACCAACACTTATATTTTCAAATTAATTTGCTTATGTAATATTCCTTCATGTACAGACAGTTTTTACAAACACTATTGTATTTCTGCTGATATCTGCTTCTCAAAGAACTTTGTTTATCATTTAATAAAAAACAGGCTATCTAAAATTATTCTGTCCTTTTTTCACTCCTTTTTCATCGTAATTAGTGATGTCAACTCAAAATTGATATAAATATATTATGTGTGTGTGTGTGTGTGTCAAAGTTAGTTTATTCTTCTATCAATGAAGCCTTGGCGGAGATAACGTTGGACAAGGAAACAACCTTTGGCATGTTTAGGAATTATAATCGACTTCTTCAGGTGATTTCATTAGAATTTCGAAACCGTGAAGGATAGAAAAGTTTAATAAAATAAAGCGATTATGTGATACTGTTGACTCTATCAACACAATAAGAATGTCATATTGTGAAATCGTAACCATGAAATTGTCTGTTTTCAATTTGAAAATCATGCCTTCTCATTGTTTGAGCAAAGTTGAGAAAGAAAAGAATATTTACAATGTTGAAATAATGAGGAATCAATGCGTTGCAAATTAATAATATAAATTCGGGTTCCATAACTGCTACTTTTCAATAAAATTCTATTTTTTATTTTTGAAATTTGTTTCGGTAGTTGAAACTTCTCATTTTTCAGTTGAAAATTAATTTTGTCAACAGAGAATTTAACTATTCCATTTTCAGTTGAAAATCAATCTTTATTAGTTAAAGCTTGAATCATTCATTTGAAAACTAATGTATTTTGTTGGAAGTTTGTCTTTCTTCTTAGATAATTAAACTTGTTGGTAAAAATTCAATTTGCTCGGTTAACAGGACAAATATTTTGTTGAAAATCAATCTGGTTTTATGAAGGATTCAACTCCAAGGATTTAAAATTCAAGTCCTTGGTTGAAATTTTTTTTGCCTTGTTGAAAATTAATTTTTTGGATTGTAAATTGATGATTGCAGAGCTAAAATTCACATTTTTGTTTGAAAATTCAATTATTCCGCTGAAAATTCATATATGTTGCTGAAATTGCATTCTTTTCGGTCGAAAAATATTTAATTTTGGTAGAGGGTTCAACTATTTGGTTGAAAATTCAAGTGCTTGATTGAAATTTTACATTCCTTGTGAGAAACTAATTTTTTGGATGAAGATTCCTGATTGCAGGATAAAATTCATCTCTTTGCTTCGGAATTCAAATATTTCGCGAAAAGTTCATATAATTTGTTAAATATTTGTGTTTTTCGGTTGACAGTTGATATTCTTGTCTGCGAAATCATACATTTTGATTGTAAATCAAATATATTTTAGTTGAGGATTCAACTATTTTATTGACGATTCATTTAGTTTTGATAAGTTCAACTGTTTTCTATTTAAAAAGATAATATTTTTCTATTGAATTGTTAAATATTACATTTTGCATTAGAAATTCATTTTTTTTCTGGAAATTTAACTCCTTGGTTTAAACTTGACCAAAATCGTGGGAATTTTATTTTTTTCTTGAAAATTGATTTTTTTCAGTTGAGAATCTGCCTATCCATTTTTTATGAAAAATTCAACTATTCGGTAAAAAATTATATTTATATGTTATATCTTTTGTTGTTAATAATTAAATATCTACATGAATTTTTCAAACAATTTGTTATTGTTTCAAGCAATTGTCTCTCGGAATAGAGTTAGAAAGCCGCGGTTTTTGCAAAAAAATTTCAATTTTTGTGCTATTTTCAACTAAAGTGATGTAATACTTAATGAATCTTTACAAACATAACTGTTTAAACAATTTATCATTATTTTTATTATTATTCTCTCCAAATAATACCAGAAATTGCGTTTTTTCTGAAATTTGCAACTTTGTGCCCAATTTTCACTTGAAGTGCGTTAATTTTCATTTTTATTCAGCAAAAATAATTGTTTCAAGGAATTATTATTGTTTATATCTATCTTCTCTCACTTGAATGCTAGAAAGTTGCGGTTTTTTCTCAAATTTTTCACTTTTTGTCCCATTTTCAATTATAGTAAAGTAATAATTGATTCAAGTTAACAAAAAAAAATCAATCAAACAATTTATTATTATTTTTAATAATATTATCCTTTCTTAATGATAGAAATTTACAGTTTTTTCTGAAATTTTTAACTAGTTGTCTATTTTTCACATCGAGTGACTTAATAATTAATTAGATTTAGCAAAAATAATTGTTTAAATAAATTATTGTTGTTCGTAACTCTCTTCACCTATATGAATTCCAGATAGTTGTGGTTTTTTCCGAAACTTTTAACTTTTTGTCCACTTTTCACTTAGTGAGGTAATAATTAATGCAAGTTGACAAACATACTTATTCAAACAATTTCTAATTGTTTATAACTATCTTCTCTTAGAGTAATGCTGGAGAGTTGCTTTTTTTAGTTTACTTTTTGTTTGTTGTGTTATGAACAAAAATAAATTGTTTAAACAATTATTTTTGCTTAGCAATAATAATAGATTGTTTGAACAATTATTTTTGTTAATTTAAGAGATGGGAGAACAAATCTTACCTCAAGCCTCATCCAAATTAGATTTTAAACCTGTGTTTTATAAAAGGTTTGCCGATGATGTTTTTACTATAATTCCGACTGATAAAATTAAGAATTTTGTTGAAATATTTCGCAGTATTGAAGAATCTATTAAATTCACCTTTGAAATAGAGAAAAAAAATTTTCAAATTTTTTAGATTCATCTCTCACAAAAACTGAAAATGAATGTTCAATTACTAATTGGTTCAAAAAACGGACATCATCACCAATATCTTAATTATTATTCTCATCACCCCTTTTTCCCAAAAAATTGGTTTAATTCAAAAAACTCATCAACAGTGTTATAAAAGAAAGAGTTTATGAAATTTATAACTGTTCAAACAACACTAGGAAAAAAGTGGTTAGATCATCATAATGCAAATGATAAAGTGTCAACCATTCCATATATTCAAGTTTTATCTGAAAGAATTAGAAGCTCTCTCAAAAAGCCTAACATTAATGTTTAGTTCAAAAATAACCATACATTAGAAAATTGTTTCATCAATGAAGAAGACAAGGATTCAAAGGAAAATTTACCAACAACAACATGCTTGCAATTGTAACCATTTTCTTTATTTTAATTGCAATAGTATTCAAACTTCAGCGAGAGAGAATATATCTTATAAACGTGAATTTATCGAATCAATTGTTATTGAAAAATATTTTGACAGTTGTGTTAATTTACAATCTGAAAGACGGCATATTAATAATTATTATAAGTGTATTTTAAATCAATACTTTTGCCCCTTTTTTGAATTTGAAACTTCTTGCCGCGCTCAATAGATGTACTACGGTCTTTGCGTAAAATATTACCTGAGAGTTGTTTTTTCTGTTTAATTTCTACATTTTCTATGTCCTAACCTTAGCTGCTGCTTTTACGAAGCATCTGATTTCGGTTATGTCCGTCGAAAACAAATTTACAATTTGAAAAGCTTTTGTCCTGTTCGTTTGTATGTCTTCGCTTGTCTTATAAAAAAAAATGTGCAACATTAAGTATTTTGACCACCGCTTCTTTTGCGCATGAGGTTGTAAACAAATAATTTTGAAACTTTTGACTTTATTTTAATATTTCGACTTTCATCAACAATGACAGTTTATACCTCTGCGATTTCACTAAACAAAAATTAAATGTATTCTTCTCCAACAGGTACTTAAATATTTAGCTATATTCTAGATCAAAGTCTCACTTTTGAATATTGGTTTACTTTTTAACATCCAACAAAAACTTGTTTGAGAAAAAATAATATTTTTTCTGTCATTAGGCACAATTTAAATTGAATAATCGTTTCTCAAAATCATAGAAAATGTTCTTTTCCGGAGATCTCATTGTTGGGATGACCAATCCCTTAAGCGTTATTGACCTCATAACCACAGATATGAAATTCACTTCTTCGTGTGAGAATCGCGTGAGCGCTAGTGAGATGCTACTTGATTAGAACACATTAGAATCTCACTAACACAAAGTCATTGAGTCTACATTTCCTGGTCTAAACATATATACACAAGCGCATATCTGAGAATTCGTCAGTTGCCTTCTGCGAGAATGAGGTCCCTTTTTGGTGCTTCTGTCATCATGTTGATGGTCTTCAGCTATATTGTTGAGTATAATAATCATTATTAATATTCTAGCACGTGGCAAATATCGATCCTTCGTCTATTATATCTTCGAAATTTTAAATTCATGAATTTTATTTGTCTTTTGACAGGAATATCATCAAGTATGGACCAACCAGATAGGAAGGGAAAGCGCAACTGGCCCATAATGCAGAGTCCAGATACAAAGTAAACACTCCAGTAACCAAGAAACCCAAGAACGCATGGGCTCCGCGATTTGACGTGCCTGCTACAGGTTTAACTGCGATAAGGACACCTCAAAGAAAAAGAGCTTGTGATCCAGTTACTGGGCGTTTCGTAAAAAAGGATTTTAGTACTGAGTATCCAGAGCAGGCATCTGTAGCAGGTAACGCGCCACATTCACCTGGTTCATCTAGAGACAAACAAAGAGCATCAGAACCATCTGGACATCCACATTATCCGGGCTTGCATGGGTACGATGGATCTGGCCATCAACAATAACACTAACAATTCAATAAGATAATCATATTAAAACCAAATAAACAGCAGAAACAACAATAGAAATATTCTAAATCGAACCCCTAAGGTTCAAAGTTAATTTTTTAAATTGATATTTCTTTATGTACAGACAGTTTTTACAAACACTATTGTATTTCTGCTGATATCTGCTTCTCGAAGAACTTTGTTTATCATGTAATAAAAAAAAGGCTATGCAAAATTATATTGTACTTTTTTCATTCCTTTTTCATTGTTATTAATGATGTAAGCGCGGAATAAAATTATTAAAAATTTTACGTTCGGCTGATTATTCAGTTACTATCAGTGGATAAAACTGTTGGAAGATCTGTGGCTATATAAAATTGAACCAAAATTAAATAAAATCACTGAGGAAGTTGACAAGTTAAAAAATACAAAGGGAAGTGACGAGAAGAGAGAATTACGAGAAGAGGCAGCATTCACAGCAGTATCACGAGCGCAAGAAAGAGAAATTGGCTTTCTAAACGAAATATCGCAACTCACTGACAAAATATCTAACCTAGGATCAAAGCTGGAGGATCTAGAAAGTAACTCTACTCATGAAGGGTATGAACATCACAGGGTTGATTACAGAAAGCAAAATGACAGTCAATCAAATAACAAGAGTGCTGATGCGCACGCGGAAACAACGAACAACAACCATACACCTGAGGACGAAACACTCATCAGCCAGGAGACGACAGAAAATCGGCCGGGGAAGATACAACCGGAAAAACTGACCAAAAGCGAGCGGCATTGGGAGCTCTAAGAACGAAAAAACAGAAAAAAAGCAATTGTAGTTCGAGGATTTCGATCTAGAGGCAGAGGATTAAGCAGCGAAATCGAGGAAGCGCTTTTCGATCTGACTGGATTGAAAATTAGGATTGAAGACATGAAACAAATCGCTAGAGGGGCTCTCATCAAACTGGGCTCATGGTTCACGAAAAAAAAAACTAATGAAAAATAAATTCAAACTGAAAAATACAACAATCCGAGTGGAGGATCCAGTTTTTTCGAGGACCACGAAACAAGATACATTAATGGGGTGGTCTGGAATTTGACAGGTAGTAAGAGAGTCTTGGAAGTATGTTACTTTTTATCTAAATTCGATGTTATTGTAATTCTAGAAACATGGGTGGAAAAAGATAACGAACGTAGTCTAACTGATAAACTGGATACAAATTTTTCTTGGAAAACCAAAGCAGCAATAAGAGATCATAAAAAAGGGAGAGCTAAAGGAGGGCAACTAGTAGGGATTCGTAGAAATTTAAGGCAAAATGTATCCGTGGAAGAGTGGGAATATGGCCTAATTTTGAGTAATGGTACATTCGGAGACAGGCAAATTAAAACAAACATTATCACAATTTATAATAATGTAGGAGCAGCAAATGCTTGTAAAGAACTTAAAGCTGTATTAGAAACCTTTCATGCCAAGGGGGAGCGCGTGATTTTACTAGGCGATTGGAATGCAAGAATAGGAGAGCGTCAAGGAGAATGTGAATTTGATGAGCATGACCCACCCACAAATTATTACAAAAACAGAAAATCAGAAGATAAAGTTGTTAATTCAGAAGGAGTGAAATTGTTAAAATTTTGCGAAGAATTTGGAATGAGAATACTGAATGGAAGAATGAATGGGGATAGGAAGAGTAAGTGAACATAGACGGAGAGGATTATGGTTCGCTGATAGATTATGTAATTGAATTAGAGGGGGTTGGGAATAGCGACATTAAAAGGATAGAGGTTGTCACGAGAGCTGAATCTGACCATTTCCCGATGACCTTCCAACTGAACGCGAAAGAAACAAAAGAAAAGAGGAAGGGAAGAAAATGGAAGCGCGGAAAAAACAAGAACAAGGTCCACAGGCTTCTTTGGAACGACGAAAAAGGTGAAGAATTCAGGAAAGCATTGATAGAACTGTGGGAGGCAGAGGAAATTTCCTCAAAAGAAGATTGGCAAGCCAGATGAGGAAACATTTTGAAAAATATAAGAAAGGCGGCAGAAACAGCGGAGATGTTCAAAACATATAAAACTGATGGAGCCAACGGATAAGGTGGGAGTACAAAAACCGAAAAAGTCCAAGAAGTAAAAGATCAAAAGAAAAGGGTTTGAATTATGTTAAAAAAATATATAAAGACAAAACAAGAGGCCGACAAAAATGAGTGGAGAAAGGAAAAGAAGAAACTAAAAGAACTACGTATTAAAAAGAAAAAGGAAAAAAAGGAGAAACGCTGGGAAGAGGCCAGAAGAAGTAAAATCATGAAAGAATTTTGGAAAGCTGTCGGAAATTTTCGACCAAAAATTCAATTCATTTATCTCTATGAACAAATGAAATGAAAGTTCATTGTATTATTCAGTCCGATTTGATGTAGAAAATGATATAAAATAAACCATATTATTGAGAAAAAACATATTTCTCTGCTGTTCCATAATAGGGACGTGCATTATGGAACACCGGTACAAGAGTCCAAAAGTTGTTTCATAATAGGTAGATAAAGGTCGTTCAGCTTTTTCATAAATATAATAACTTTGCCTAATTTCAATTAAACTTTTAATAGGTGTTTCGCATTCAGGAAAGATAAGCGCCTTCATTGATATGAACATTTTCAAAATATAATCTACTATCGCTCAAAAATTAACGAAAATCTCAAAACCCCCTCAAAATTTGTCTCATAATAGGTACCTTTGCCTTAATTCGACTGTAAATTAGACATTTCCAGAGAGTTATCATTTCAGCCAGCAATATTGGTTGTTTTATCAGCTAGAACGATCATTTTTTCCGTTAAAATTACTGAATAATCAGTGAAACATAAAAATTGTCATGATATAATTTAGAGTACACATTACTCATTACGATGGAAAAGGAATAAAAAAGTACAAAATAATTTTTCCCAGCCTGTTTTTTATTATATGATAAACAAGTTTTTTGAAGAGCAGATATCAGCAGAAATACAATACTGTTAGTAAAAATTGTCTGTCCTCGAAAATTTTGAACCATATTGAAACGCAATTAACGATTTTAATAGGAACATTCTAAACCAAACACTTATGTTTTGAAATTAATTTTTGTATGTAATACTTCTTTATGTACAGACATGTTTTACAAACACTATCGTTATCCTGTTGACATCAGCTTCTCAAAGAACTTTGTTTATCATGTAATAAAAAACAGGCACTAAAAAATTATGCTGTACTTTTTTCATTCCTTTTTCATCGTATTCAGTGATGTAAGCTCGGAATTGAAGCGTTAAGAATGTTATGTTTGACTAATTATTGAGTAATTTCCCTAGCTGAAGAAACAATCAATATTGCTCGCTGAAACGAGAACTCTCTTGAAATGTGTAATTCACCGTCGAATAATTATGTAGATGAATTTTATTGATTTTTGTTATTTTGTTTAATAATATTTTTCTGTCGCGGATTAAAAATTTGTTCAATTCATTAATTCATGAGAATAGTTACCATCTTCATATTCCAAGGCCAATAATGTAAATAAAAAATCTGTGTGTGTGTGTCTGTGCGCGTGTGTGTGTGTGTGTGATAAAGTTAGTTTATTCTTAATAAAACAACGCAATAGTAGAGTATCGTGGACTCTATTAACACAATAAGAATGTCATATCCTGAAATCGAAACTACGACGTTGTCTGTTTTCAATTTACAAAATTTATAATAGAAATATATATAATAAATTGAAGATCCATAATTTCACTTGGATATTCATTCCTTTGGTTAGATACAAAACTATCAAAAATGGAAATTTTTTGTCATTGAAAATATAATTACTGGTTCAAAATTGAACTAATTTTTTGAACATTCTCCTATTTTCTCGTTGGAGATTCACTTCTTTGGTTCGGAAATTAACTATTTTGTAAAAAACTATTATATTTTTAGTTGAAAATCAATTTTTTGAACAGAAAATGTAACTAAATTTGATCTTTTTTGGTTAAAGGTGCAACCATTTGGTTAAAAAATCGACTTTTTTACTTGAAAATTTAAGTACTTCCTTGAAAGTTTAGCCACCTTGTGAGAAATTAATTTTTTTGCTTGAAGATTTATGATTTCAGGATGAAATTCATCTCTTTGTTTGGAAATTTAATTATTTCGCTGAAAATTGATGTAATTTGTTAATCATTCGTCTTTTTAGGTTAAAAATCAATATTCTTGTTCGCAAAATCATACTTTTTGATTAAAAATGAACATATTTTGAGGATCCACATGTTACATTTTTCGTTAAGAACTCTCTTTTTCTCTTGAAAATTCAACTCGTTGGTTTAAAGTTGAAGAAAATTGTGAAAAGTTCATTTTTTGTTTGAAAATTGATCTTTCTCAGTTGATAATTTGTTTATTCGTTTTTTATAGGAAATCCAACTATTCGGTAAAACAATGATATTTTTTGTTGTTTCTTATTGTTTTTTTTTCTTGAAGGAAAATTAATTGTCTTATAGAAAATTCAGCTATTAGGTAAAACGTTTTTAGGTAAAATAAATATATTTTGTTTGAGGATTCAAGCATTTTGTCACACATTCATTTCTTTTTCATAATTCCGTCTAATTTTTAATTAAAATGAAAATATTTTTGCTAAAATTATCAACTGTTACTTTTTTCGTTAAAAACACATTTTTTCTAGAAGATTCAACTTCTTGGCTTAAAGTTGAACTAGTTTGTAAAAAACCCTTTTTTTCTTGTTGAAGAATCTCTTTTTTTGTTAGAAAATATACTATTTTGTCAAAAATTCTTATCTTTTTATTTAAAAATGATTTTTTTTCTTACAGAAAATTCAACTAAATTTCATCTTCTTTGGGTAAAAATGTAACTATCCGGTTGAAAATTATTCTGATTTTGTGGAAAAATCAACTGTTTTGTTAAAAATTCGACTTTCTTGGTTAAATATTAATGATTTTAGGAAAAAATATCTTTGATTGAGAATTCAATTATTTTGCTGAAAATTCATACAATTTGTTGAAAATTCGTCTTTTTCGGTAGAAAAATAATTTTCTTGTTTAAAAATTTAATTTTCTTGAGAAGTTCAACTTCTTGCTTCAAGGTTTCTATGTAAAAAATTTATTTTGTTTATAAAAATTGATCTTTTTTAGTTGGAGATTCGTTTAATTGGTCGGAATATATACTATTTTGCTGAAAATTCTTACCTTCTTAGTCAAAAATTAATTTTTCAAATTGAAAATTCAACTGAATTTGATCTCTTTTGATAAAAGAGAAATTATTCTGCTGAAAATTTGACTTTTCTATTTGGACTAACCTGTTTTCGATTCAAAATTCAAAATTTTTTTGTTTAAAGTAAGAAAAATTTATTCAGTGAAAAATGTATCTTTTTCAGTTGAAAATTTCACTACTTGGTTGGGAATTGATGAATTTTATTCAAAATTCGTCTTTTTTGGTAGAAAATTATTCTTGCTTGGAAAATTATCTTTCTAGTTTTTCCTTATTTAGAATTAAATTTTTTAACTCGAAATGTAACTGTTCAATTTTTTGTCGAAAATTGATCCTTTTTGATAGAAATTTGATTTTCTTGGTCAAAAATTGAATTATTTCGTTGAAAATTCACTTTTATTTTATTGCAAATTAATTATTTTACTGAAAATGTAAATATTCTATTTCTAGTTAAAAACTTACCAGTTTACGGTGAAAATCTGTTGAAAATCCGTCTGTTCTTGGTAAAACAGTATTCTTATTATTTGAAATTTCATCTTTTTGGTTAAAAATTAATTTCGTTGGTGGGAAATTTAACTGTTTTGTTGAAAGTTCGTTTTTCACTTCATAGAAAATCAATCTTTCGGATTGAAAATCCACTATTTGGACAGAATTTCATATTTATGATTAAAATTTCATTATTGTGATTAAAAATTGATATTTTTCTTTTGAAATTTCGTTTCTTTTTAGTTGAAAATTAATTTTCCGGAAAACTCGCTTTTTTAAAATTTACTTTCCTGACTGAAAATTGAAATATTATATTTTTGGTTCGTAATTTTTTGTTAGAACTTGTACCTTTTCGTAAAAAATGTACAAAATTGAACGAAAAATGCAGTTAAATAGGAATAGCTGATTTCTTCTAGTATTTTCTGGTAGAAAAAAAAACATTTCTAGCATTATTCAAAGATAGGATTATCATGAATGATTATAAATTGTTTGAACAATTATGTTTTTTAACATCAATGAAGTATACCTTTCTCTGCTTGAAGATTGGACAAAAAGTGGGAAATTTTTTAAAAAGTCGCGACTTTCTATCTCTATTCTAAGGTAAAATTGCAAAAACAATGACAAGTTGTTTGGAGATTTATTCAAAATCTAATCATGTGTATGAAGTAGTATTTTACGTGTATTAGAAGAAATTGGCATTAAAAAAAAGCCACAAAGGAAGTCATTGTTGCTGCGCAAATTTTAGAATTAGAAATTTCAACATCTGCTCTGAAACGTGTCTTCTTCGTGTTTTGTAGGATATCTTTACTTCTCTCTAGCTCTAGTCTCTAGCCTTCTGAGCTTATGCCTGTAACCAGTTATTTGCTCTCCAGACGAAAATATCCAAAATATCGAGGACTTAGTTCTTATCTTTTGGGAACCTATAAAACGGACTTGCGAGGGTGATATTGGAACCAGTTTTAATTTCGTTCGTATTCTGTGGCTAATTGCGGAAAGAAATGTTGACTTTCAACTCGATTCAACTAATATTGAGGATTCTGAATAGAATTTCCAGAAGGGGATTTCCAATGCATTTTTGGATCCCCCTACTGTATTGCCTTCAATTTTCAAAGTAAAATTTGTTTCATAAAAATTACTATTTTTTCTTGCAATGAGCACGATCAATATTGTAACATCAATTCTTAAAATCATGGAAAATTTTCTTCTTCGCATTTCCGATTGTTGACATGGAAACCAGTCTGCGCGTGTTCGACCTTCTAACGACTGATACGAAATTGTCTAATTCGTGTGAGAAATGCGTGAGAGCGAGTAAGACGCCATTCGATTGGTGCATCTGTGGCTCTTATGAATATGACTAGTATGAGCCTGGCTTCACTCTAAACATATATAAACTAGCGCATATCGGAGAATACGTCAGTTGCCTCCTGCAAAAATGAGGTCCCTTCTTGGTGCTTCCGCCATCATATTTATGGTCTTGAGCTATATTGGTAAGTATAATAATAATCATTTTTATTATTCCAGTACGTGGCAAATGTCGATTCTTCGTTCATTATCGCTCTAAAATTTTTAATTCATGAATTTTATTTGTCTTTTCACAGAAATATCATCAACTATGGAACCATGGCATAGGAAGGGTAAGAGTGTAAGTCATTCTAGTCAGGATGATTCATCATTATACGGAATGTCAGAATGGGAACCGCAGTGGACAATGAATGAGGACGAGGAGAGACGGCTTCGATTGTCTAGTCTTGGAATTGGAGGAGACGGAGGGAATGTGCGCCATCAAATGGAACCATTCCAGTCGACAACAACAGCTTATCACCATCATGCATTACTTCCTCCAATGGCCCATAATCCAGATCCGCGATCTGACTTGCCTGCTTCAGCTTTAATTTCTTTTGATACACAGCAGCAGGTTAAGAGCAGCCCAAATATTAGCACTCCACGTTTAAGACCACCACGTAACCCCAAAAAAAAACCTACTACATCTGAGGACAAAGAAATAGAACCAGTACACGACTACTCATTGTCGGTAAAAACTGACAAGCGTGACCGTACATACGTTCATTATCGCAAAAACGGGCTTGTCGTAAGTAATGGTACTCCTATTATTTATTCAAATCCGGAATCCGAAGCGTATTTGACAACAATCCTACAACATCAAGGACAGCCGGGCTTTTTGAAATACTGGTATTCACAAACTTATGGACAGAATGCAGGACAGGCACCTGTATCAGGATATTACCAACACCCTTTCAATGACAAAAAGCAGAACCTTCTGGAACAACAATTGTATGAAAAAGCTATTGCTCAGAATGCAGGACAGGCATCTGCAGCACGGAATGACCCAGGCTTATTAAATCAAGGGCAGCATCACCTTTGGGGTCAATAAGACTATCCACATGTTCAAACTCACAATCAACAGCAGGTGTTTGTAGCAGAAAATCACCCACACTCTTTCATCCAAGAAGGGCAGAACATTTTTCATCCAGAATGGAATCCATATGCTACTGCTCAGGATCCAGTTGACGTATATATACGAGGGAAAGACCCAGACCATTTGCTTGTATTACATGATGGCGAATATATACACCCAAATCACGGAATGGCGCAGAATACTCTTGCTGCAGGATATGGATTTCCATATGGTAATGCTCAGTTTCCAGTTGATGTATCTGTAAGAGACTCAAACCATTTTACTGTATTGCATGATGGCGAATATTTAGACCCAAATCACAGAATGCCGCATAATACCCTTGCTGAAGAATTTCCATTTCATCAGGGTGGTCATGGGCATCATGGACCCGGCCACCATCAATAATATTTTTGATAAACTAAGAAAACCATATAGAAAACAAAAATTTTAATGGTAATATGATTCTAATGCCAACACTTACGTTTTCAAATTAATTTTCTCATGTAACATTTTTTTATGTACAGACAGTTTTTACAAACACTATTGTATTTATGTTGTTATCAGCTTCTCAAAGAACTTTGTTTGTCATGTAATAAAAAACAGGCCATATAAAATTATGTTGTACTTCTTTCATTCCTTGTCCATCGTATTTAGTGTATTGGGCTCGAAATTTAATCATTAAAAATGTTATTTTCAACTGATTATTAAGTAATTTCCTTAGCTGATGAAACAATCAATATTGCTGGCTGAAGCGATAACTCTTTCGAAATGATTGATTTACAGTCAAATTATCATGCAACTGAATTCTATTGATTTTTTTCATGTTATTAGTTAAGATTTTTTTGTCACCGTTTTGAAAATTTTTTAATTCATTCATTCTGGAGAGCAGTTACTTTCTTCATATTCCGAGGCCAAGAATGTAAATAATAAGTTTGTTTGTGTGTGTGTGTCAAGGTTATTTATTCTTCTATCCGTAAAGCCTTGGTAGAAATGATGTTGGATCAGGAAACAAACTTTTGAAGTGTTTTTCGGAATTGAAAATGTGTAATTTTTATTCATAAAATTCTAAAGATGCCATAAATTACTCATGTTTTAAACCAGGGTGATTATATTGCAAAGAGTATAACTGAAATATTTCAAGAATATACTTGATTTTTTTAGGTGATTTTATTACAATTTCAGAACCGTCAAGAATGGAGAACTTTGATAAAGCAACGCAGTATTAAGATATTGTTGACTTAATACACACAATAAGAATGTCATATCGTGAAATCGTAACTACGACGTTGTCTGTTCTCAACTTAAAAACATCGCTTTCTCATTGTTGGAACAATGTTAAGAAAGAGACGAATATTTACGATGTTGAAACAATAAGGAATCAATGGTTTACAAATGAATAAATTAATTTAATTTTTGGCGATAATTTGAAATTTATCACTAGTTATCGTAATAGTTTTTTCTGAAATTTTATAGTTTGATATTTTCTCTAACAAACAATAATTTAACTCAAGTAATCACATTATCAAGCTTAATGATTTGAAAGTTACTTGTTATTGAAAACAGAACAATAAAAGACAAAGTTTCAAACAATGTTAAACTTGATAATGAGATGATTTGAGTTAGATTATTGTTTTTTTAGAGAACATTTTAAACCATAAAATTTCCGAAAAAACTATTACTTATTGTGTTTATAGAGTCAACAATATCATACTATTGCGTTGCTTTATTGAAGTTTTCCATTTTTTATGGTTCTGAAATCGTAATAGAATAACCTGAAAAAATCGATTATAATTCATGAAATATTTCAGTTGGACTCTGCAATAAAATTGCCAATGTTTCAAACATAGGTAATGATCTAGCATTTTTTGGATTTTGAGGATGAAAATTGCACAATATTTTAAACAAATATTTCGAAAGTTTGTTTTCTATATATTTTTTCAATCGTCTATGAACACAACCATAGATTACCTGCCGGAGACTCATGCTATGCGCTGACAGTAAAAATTTTCATAACAAGGAAAACGCTTATTCTGAAAAATAAATCTTCGAATATACATTCTGTTTCTGCCATCTGAAAGTCAAATATGAATACATATTGTTATGGATTGTATTGTTTGAGTTTCTACGGGTAATGGATGAATGCTTCTAAGTGATCGTTTACAAGATGTCGTAGCTGTCTTTATAGTGACCGTTCTAACGATCCCATCTTGACCTGGATGGATCTCGGTGATTCTTCCCATCTTCCATTTGAGCGGTGGAAGGTTCTCTTCTTTGACGATTACAAGAGTACCAATATTAATGGAGTCTTGAGGTGCCCCTTTTTGCCATTTAGTAAGGGATATCAGCTCGTTCAAATACTCTGCACTCCACCTATTCCAAAAATGCTGTCGTCTTTGTTCGATTTGCTGCCAACATTGGAGCCGGTTGGTGTTCGTGTCGCGTAAGTCAACCTGAGGCAAGCTTGTCATCGAACTGCCAATTGAGAAGTGGGACGGAGTGAGGGGAATAAGGTCGTTTGGATATGAAGATAAAGGAGACAAGGGACGGGAGTTAAGGATCCCTTCGATTTCGACGACTTAAGTGTGGAGTTGCTCAAAGGTCAACACGGCTCTTCCTGCTACCCGTGTGAAATGCCTTTTGAAGGACGTGACACCTGCTTCCCAAAGTCCACTAAAATGTGGCGCTCTTAGGGGAATGAAGTGCCAGGTCACCTTTTCGTTTGCTAAATAACCTTGCGTATCATTATCGATTTTGATGGCCTGAATTGTTTTATACAACTCTTTGATCTCATTAGCTGCACCCACAACATTTTTCGCGTTGTCTGATGTTAGTGAGCTCGCTTTACCTCTTCGCGCAAAGAATCTTTTTAGGCAGGCAACGAAGGCCTCTGTTGTCAAATCGCTTGCTAGTTCAAGATTCACGACCTTTGTTGCGAAACAAACAAAGACCGCCACGTAAGTTTTTACTGTTGCTCGATTGCGGAATCGTCGTTCCTTAATGTGAAAAAGACCACAATAATCAACGCCGACATGCGTGAACGGACGGGATACGGAAATTCGATTCTTCGGCAGGTGACTTTGCTCTAAAACAGTTCACGCAATTGCGTATAATGTGTCTTGTGACGTTCCGACCGTCTATGGGCCAGTATCGTTCGCGGACCCCATAGAGTGTCGCATTGATTCCCGGATGAAAGCGCTTAATGTGTTCACGTCCTATGATCGCTTTTGTGACGTGATGATTTTTTGGCAAAACAAAGATTTTTTCCTCAAAAGCCATTCAGGACCGCGCTTCCACAGTTCGTTTTTTACAAATTCTCTGGGAGCCTGCCCGCGAGAAAGAAAAGCAGCAGGGTTATCGGTGGTTGGAACATGTTTTCAGTCTTCTTCACGAGTGACTACCTGTATTTCAGATACTCTATTTGCAGCAAAAGTCTTGAGCATATGCGGTGCTGTGTTTATCTGATTGAGTACAATGGTTGAATCTGACCAAAAATAAGATTTGTCAACCTTCACGGACACCGCTTGAATAGTTGCGTTAAACAGGTTAGCTAAAAGAAAGGCTGCACACAGCTCAAGCCGGGGCAGGGATGTAATCTTGATAGGTGCAACGCGTTATTTTGAACAGATGAGAGAACACTGACTTCTTCCATCTTTGTCTACTAACCGGAGGTAGAGAGAGCCTCCTTTCACCAAAAGTTCAATGAGATCGTTTCTGAGATTTAGAGCGTCTTGAAATGTTTGAGCTCCCGTTAGGACGTCGTCGACGTAAAAGTCGCGTTTCGAAATCATGGACGCGTTCTGATTGCCAAAAATGGAGCACAAGCTGTTCCGAAAGTTACGGTGTCTAAAGTGTATTTTTTTATAGGATCAGGGGGATTCTCTCTCCAAATGATTTTCTGAAATGACCAATCTTTTGGGGATACGAAAATTTGGCGATTCTTTTGTTGTATGTCAGCCGTGAGGACATATCGAAAAAATCGGAAACGTGTGATAATGGAAATGAGATCGTTTTGAATGGTTGGTCCTACCATTAATGCTTCATTCAAAGAAACCCCGCTGAGCGTCTTGGCCAAGCCGTCAATCACAATTCTCAACTAAGTGGTCAGACTCTCCCTTTTTATCACTGCGTGATGAGGCAGATGGAACCCATACGTTTCAGCTTCTCCTTGAGGAGCTGGGGACATGTAACCTTGCTTAATAGAATCGCGCATGCATGTGACATATTGACTTTGGAAATTTGTATTCTTTTCGAACTTTCTCTCCATGGGATAAAACCGCTGAAGAGCTGTATCGCGGGAATTACCTAAGAGATCCTTTTTGTTATTGAACGGCAATTTAATAGTGTATCGACCAGAATTATCTCGAGTTGTGTTAAGCGCAAAATGCGCCTCGCACTGCTGCTCTTCTGGGAATAAATTTTTTGTGCTGAATCAGGCTCCAATTCCCACATGATAGGGAGATATTGAAATTTAAGCAACTTGCATGTGACTTTTTGGGGCGGGCTAGGATTATCACCTGAATATGGACCGGCTATGATCTAACCGAACTTAGTTTCGCGCAAAAAGGTTTCTGAATTTGTAATTTTTAATTCTCCTGATCCCAGGAGATCGTAAAAGTACTCTGCTCCTATCAACATGTCAATGATATATTGAGTTTAGTGTCTGTACATCGAGATCTGATCATGGCGCGAGTAGTGAAATTGATTGTTGTGTGTAGCTTTTCAACGGCATAGAGTTGAATGTCAATTTTTCTTTTTGGAAGGCCCAATTTATTTGCAAATTTCTCGGTTATTGAGTTACATTGAGAGCAGCTGTCAAGCAAGACTGAAGGAGTTGATTCTGACGTTTCCGAGATAGATTGGTCGAAATGTTAAAGCGTATTGTGTCTCTCATTACACTTTTCGCACGAGCAACCATGGAAATCGGTGACTCGATGTTTTCCCTCAAGGCAATTTAAGCAAATTGATCGATCTCTTATTTCCCGAAATCTTTCACGTGCTGATAAGTGTAGGAATTTCAGGCACGAAAAAACAGCATGTAGTTCTGAACAAAAAAAAAAACGAGGTTTCGACGGAATTGGTTTGGATGTTAGAGTTGTAGCCGCGCACGACTGTAAGTTTCGCGATTGTTGATCAGGTTTTGAATGACTTTTGTTTTGTAAATTCGACTAATTGTAATGGTTTGTTTTGTGTGTGATTGGGTCGATTCTATCAGAGATCGCCGCTCTAAAAATGCCAACATGTCTTCCATAGAAGGAGCAGTATTACCAATCGCCTCTTCCCAACGCTCACGTGTGTAGTTATTCAATCGCTCTTCAACAATAAAAATGAGTATCGAGTCCCAGTGATCGAATGGTTCACCAAGGGACTTGAGTGCACGAATACGCTTTTGTAAATTGTCTAGCAACGCTCGGACTGTGAATTCTTTCGACATAGCTGGGATTCCCAATAAACTTCTTATTTGACTTTCTAGTATGACCTTTTTGTTGTCGTAACGGGATTTCAAAAGCTCCCATTGAATGTTATAATTTTCGCGTGTTGTTTCAAGGGAAGCGATCAAATCAGAAGCCTCATCTCGTAAGCACGTTTTCAAATAATAAAACTTCTGAATTGTAGGAATCTGAGGGAGGTCATGGCACATGGATTTGAATGAGTCACGAAAGTTCATCCAGGTGTCATAGCCACCGTGGAAGGTAGGCGCTTGAATCTTCGGAAGTTGAAATCGCGAGAGCCATAAGTTAACGTTGCCGTCATCATTCGCTTCTGAAACTGTCGTGAGGATTTGCACATCTGCGCGTTCATGTGGGGTTGTAACGTCATTACTCGAATTTGAGCTTGTTATCGGAACCGAAATTAAACTTCCTGTTTGAATTAAATTTAAATTTCTGTCTGAATTCGAATCACTCGATGGACCACCCGCCGAAGATGTCGAACTTTTACTCTATTTCAAATAATCGAAGAGAGGATTGAAAAGGAAAATAGAAGACGATGCTGAGATGTTGCTGACATGCATGACTCCAAATGATGCTGAGATATTGCAGATATGCAAAACTCCAAATGATGATGCTGAGATGTTGCAGATATGCAAAACTCCGAATGCTGATGTCCTCCTCTTTATCTTTTGACTCTTGGCGCTGGCTTACTTGTGTCGTTCCAGATTAGTCGCAAACGTTTTCTTCCTAAATGTTCGTTTTTGCTTGATGCACACTGACACTGAGCCACTGAAAGTCTGAACCCAAGTAACCGTTTGCCCAACTCTCACGAATTTTAATCACAATTTTGCTTCGGGCACATATCTAGTGATAATCGGCTCGAAGGACCATAAAATGTTTGTCGGGATCATGAATAGTCATTAAAAATGACAAAAGGTTGGATATCAAACTATATGATTTTATTAGAAAAGAGTATAAGTCAAGAATACATAAAGGGACAGAGGAGGACTACAAGTTTATGTGTTTCGGTCGGCTGCTTGTTGCGAACTGATCCGTTTTTGACCAGCGGTATCCTCGGACGGACAATCAGGTAGTCTGTTTGCTTCGATGACAATTGAGGTACAACAAAAGTTGTACCAAATAGAGGAACTAAGCTGATGAGTCATGATATGAGATGGTATGATTCGTGTGAGAATCGCGTCACAGACACAAATTCATCAAGTTCTATTCGATTTCTTTTTAACTATAAGTTGGAATGATGTCCTTTTTCGGTGGTTGCGCCATCATGTTGATGGTCTTCAGTTATATTAATAAGTACAATAATTATCATTATTATTATTCCACTACGTAGCAAATGTCGAGCCATCATCTCTCATATCTTGCAACATTGGAATTCATGAATTTCATTCTTCCTTCAACAGAAATATCATCAGGTATGGACCCACCAGATAGGAAGGGAAAGGGTGTAAGTCATACTGGTCAGGATGCTATATAATCAGACGGAGAGTCAAATTCGGAACCGCGATGGATATTGAAAGTGGACAGTCAGAGAGGGCTTCGAGTTTTTAATCGTGTAACTGGAAAATTCGTAGGTGGAGTGGTCCATCAAAAGGAAGCATTGCAGTCGAAAACTAAAGCTTATAACCATCATGCATTATTAACTCCAATGGCCCCTAATGCAGATCCGCGATTTGACTTGCTTGCTTCAGGTTTAACTGCGATTAAGAAACATCGGAGAAATAACCTAGAAGTTGGCCTGTTACCTGGAATTTCACCCCCAGGAGCGAATGAAGCTTACTTTCAGCATCAGTTACGGCGTAGCCCATTAGTTAGTACTTCAAGTCTGGGGCAGGCATCAGGTTCTAGCCCATACACTTACGATCCAGGACTTTGGAAACAACTCTGAAATCAACAAGAGCATCCATATGCTGATGCTCAGAATACAGGGCAGGAATTTGTACCAGAAAATTACCCATACAATCTCATTGAAGGACAGGTTCCAGTATATGAACACCCAACTGAAGGAATGCCGCCGAATGTTCTATTTGAAGAAGGATATGGAGGTAAATTTCTTCAGGGTAGCCATGGACATTATGGATCTGCCCATCATCAATCATAATTTCAATAAACTAAGGTTACCATATTGGAATCAAATATACAGTTTTAATTGAATAATAATATAATATAAAACAGACTACAAAAAATTATGTTGTACTTTTTTCATTCCTTTTGCATCGTAATTAGTTATTGAATATTTTTTGTCACGGATTCAATATCACCTTAATTTATTCATTGTGGAGAATAGTTAATTCCTTCATATTCCACGGCCAAGAATGTATGTAAAAAAATATGTGTGTGCTAAAGTTAGTTTGTTCTTCTATGAAAAAAGCCTTGGCGGAGATAACGTTGGATCAGGAAACAAACTTTTCAAGTGTTTCTCTCAAATATTGTGCAATTTTCATTTACGAAATTCAAAAAATGCCGTACAATTACCTAAGATTGAAACCTGGTTGATTATATTGCAGATGATGACTGAAATATTGCATGAATTATAATCGGACAATGGTCCGATTTATTAAAATGAAAAAGGTCAAACATAGATGGGTTTAGTAAAACAACGCGATGATGTGATATTGGTAAGTCTGTTGATACAATTAGGTCATATGGTAGAATTGTTAATGTGACTCGGCCTGTCTCCGAATGAAAAACATTGCCTGCTGATTGTTTGCATTAATTTAAGAAAGATAAGAATTTTTTGTCTGGAATGAATCAATGGGCTCTAGATTTATTGCGCATATTCAACCCAGTGGAGAATTCCTACGGAGGAACCTCGGAGGGTCCTGGATATGTTTCTGGACACAATCCTGCACAGGTTATCTTGACGGTTCCTGTCCAGGAATTTGGCAAAGGATATTGATTATGATTTTTGATTGTACATGATCCTGCAATTGAACCTGCACCGACAAAGGAAACTCTGAATGATCGAGTAGGTTCTTGTATGGGTTTCTTTGCGACGTAAATTGAGGCGTGGCTTCCTGCACAGAAACAGGTATGGAGTCCTTCACAGAAAGTAGTCGTGAAAACTAATTTCGCTTTCAGATATGAAGTTGCTTCTCTTGTGTTTGCTCAAAGATCAAACTGACTATCGAGAAAGCCAGCCGCTAGCAATCCGTCGAAGAATAGTTCCTATGCAGGTTCATGTATAGAATCCTGAACAGGTCCCTGTATATGAAACCGCGTTCCAAAGCACTTTGTGAAGGAACCTGTACACGATCATTCAAAGGTTAGCTTGCATACAGTTTCCTTCGCCAAATTATTTTACAGGAATCGTCAATATTACCTGTACAGGTTGGTATGCAAGTTCGTACCCAGGAACATGTCCAGGAACCTCGGAGGGTCCTGGATATGTTTCTGGACACAATCGTGCACAGGTTGTCTTGACGGTTTCTGTGCAGAAATTTGGCAAAGGATACTGTAAATGATCCTGCAATTGAACCTGCCCGACAAAGGAAACTCTGAGTGATCGAGTAGGTTCTTGTACAGGTACATTTGCGACGTAAATTAAGGAATGTTTCATTTTTGTTTGAAATGGCATCGTTCATTATTGAAAAGTTACAATTTCATTTTTAATTCAATTTCTTGGTTGTAAGTTCATTTATTTTATTCTAATAGTCTACTATTATATTTTTTATTCATAATTCATCTACTTTGATTGATTTTTAATAGACATTATTGAGTCTATTGACACAACGAGTAGATCATACTGTGTAATTTTAAACGTGATGTTTAAACGTGATCTCTGATCTTCTTTGAAAGCTAAACTACTTTGCTAAAAATCTATTTATTGTTTATTCTTTGATGAATTCTCCTGCTTTATTGTTTATGACATTTTTAATGAAGAATTAACCTCAATGACCAGAATTAATTTAGAAGAAATTTAAAAAAAAATATTCAACACAAGATAAAACTTTTTACTTTAATGAAATTTTCTTGTAGGGTGAGCCATTATACTACTTACCTGAAAATAAAATACTTTGGTAAATTTTGTTTTGTTTAATTTATCATTCATGATTTTAGTTATAATCCCTTCATTATTCTAAATTGAGCTATTTTGTTGAAATTGTTGTTGTTTTATATCAATTTTTTAACTGAAAATTTAACATCTTAGTGACTAATTCACCTTTTTGATTCAAAATTGATTTCTTTGGTGAAGAATTTAACTATTTTTGATTGGAAATTCATGGATTGTATCGAAAATTATTCTTTTATGATAGAGAATTAATTTTTTCAAATAGAAAATTAATCTTTTTGGTTGAAAGTAGCACTTTTTTGTTAAAAACTCAATTAATTGTTTCTGAGGATTCATATTTTCAGTTGAAATTCAACTTCTTCTTTGAAAGTTAAACTGCTTTGTTGAGAATCCATTTTTTGTTGTTGAAGATTCACCGTTTTAGTCAACATTTCCTCTCTTTAGTCGAAAATTTGAATATTTTGTCAAAAATTCGTTATTATGTCATTGTTTGAGAATTAAAGGTAAATAAGTCAGGTTTTGTTTAAACAATTCTCCTAATGATTCACTATTTATTTTTGAAAATTGGTTTGAAAATAATTCCTAGTATCTCCGGTTGGGTAATTTTTAAATTTGAAGGAGAGAATGTTGCCAAATGCATACACATAATCAAGAATTTCAGTTTCCTTGAGTGCATTTTGTGAATTTGGTCAGAATTTTTCACAACATAATTAAATTGGAAGCAAATAAATTAATTTTTAAATGAAATAGTGAATTTTGAACCAGAAAAATTCATTTTTTTTACGCAATACCAGGATTTCCGACCCAAGAGATGAACTTTCTACCAAAAAAAATAGGAAAATCTTCATCAAAATAGATGATTTTTCCATCAAAAATATCAAATGTCTATTAAAAAAGATGAATCTTGGACAAAAATGGAATAGTTAACTTTTGATTGAGAAAATTATTTTTCATTAGAAGGAAACTAATTTGAAATTGAATAAATTAATTTTTGTCAAAAACATGAATAATATAATAATGAACCAAATAGCTGAATTTTCAACAGAAGGAGATGAATGTTGAACCAATCATGGAATGGACAAATTGTCAGTTGAAAAATTTGTAATAAAAAAAACGAATTTTCAAGAAAAAAAAACAAACTAATTTCCCACCAAAAAATGACAAATTTTAAAGAAAATAAAAAAAAAT
>CAKNXH010063002.1:51111-64983 GCA_932178445.1 Andricus quercusramuli | reverse complement strand
TATTAAAGTTTTTTAGATTCCAACTATGTAATTGAATTTTTAATAAAAAGAATAAATTTTCTAATGAAAAAGAGATGAATTTACAACAACAAAAAACGAATTTTCAATAAAATAGTTAAATTTGTAACGATTAATCAAATAGTTCAACTTTTAACCTACAAAGATGAATTCTTAACCAAAACGATGAATTTTCTACCAAAAAAAGACAAATTTTCAACAAAATACAGACAAATATTTGAATTTTTAACTAAAAATGATTAATTTTCAGTAAAATAGATTTGAACTAAATAGCTGAATTTTGAACCAACGAGAAGAATTTTCGTATCAAAAAGACGAATTTTTAACAAATATAGATTTTTCAGCCAAGACAGAAAAAAAATGACAAAGAAATTGTTGATCATTCAATCCAAAATACAGCATTTTCAACCAGAAAATATTAATTTTCAAACAAAAAGTGCATTTTGAACCAAAAAATTGCAGTTATAATCAGAAGAGAGAAAATTACCACTAACAGGATTAGTTTTCTACCCATAAAGTCAAAATTTTGACTTAAAAAAAAGACTCAATTTCAGCAAGAAAATGGGAAAGTAACATTTGTAGGTTAACAGATTAATTTCAGATGAAGAAAAGAATTTTCAGCAAAATATTCTAATTTCCAATCGAAAAGTTCAACCCACAAACAAATAAATTTTTAAAAAACTGGTTCAAGTTTTACCCAAGTGATTGAATTTTCAATTTACAAAATATCGATTTTCAGCCAAAAATAGTTACGCTTTTAGTTGAAAAATTACTTTTCAACCAAAAAAAGGAATTTTCAACTAAAAAGATGAATTTTCTAATATTACAGTCGTCAGGATGAAGCAACTGTAAGCAAAGAAATAAAAATACTACGTGATAAAATGAAGTTTTTTGTTAAAAAGGTAATTTTTTTTTCGTTCAGGAGAAATTGTTTCAACAACTGTGTTTATCAGCTTGTATTTTTCATTACTTTCTCAAGTTAAAAGTGGGTGAAAAGTTACAATTTTCAGAAGAAACTACAACTATATATCATTAATAAAGAAAAGACGGTTATGAACAATAACGATATGTTCAAATAGTAATTTTTCCTGGATATCATTAACAATAATAACAAATTCTTGAAAATTTTGGAGAGAACTGCAATTTTTCAGCAGTTAACTAAGTAAAAATGATCAAAAGTTAATAATTTGAGAAAAAAAAATCGCAACTGTCTGGAATTAATATAGATGAAGATAGTTACGAAGAACGATCGGTATTTCAACATCATTCCTTCAAATCATAGAAAATTTTATTTTACAGAGATTTAATTGTTGGCACGACAAATACTTTAAGCCTTTTGACGTCATTAGCACAGATATGAGATCGTATGATTCTTGTGAGTGCTAGTGAGACGCTAGTGGATTAGCCTACATTACAATGACACTTACACAATGTCATTAAGTGTACATTTCCTTGTCGAATTTGGACTTACTCTAAGCATATATATACAAGCGCCTGTCTGAGAATTTGTCAGTCGCCTTCTGTAAAAATGAGGTCCCTTTTCGTTGCTTCCGCCATCATGTTGATGAGCTTCAGTTACATTGGTAAGTATAATAATGATCATCATCATTATTCCAGTACGTGGCAAATGTTGATTCTTCGTCCAATATATCTTTAAAACTCGAATTTCATGAATTTCAATTGTCTTTTCACAGAAATTTCATCAGGTATGGACCCAGGAGAGGAGGAGCAACAGGGTGAAGACCGTGTTGAATTGAAACAGATCAGAAGAGGTGTGTGGCGAAATGTTAATAGTAGAACTGGAGAAATCGTGTCAATAGGAGGGAATAGGGATTCGTCATCAGAAGGAAACACCGGGACATCTTCTAGACGATCTGGCTTGCCTCGTTCAGGTTTAAGTGGGATGAGGACACGTCAAACAAATGATGCTGACCGTCAGCGTGCGCTCCGTCAACACCCACAAATTACTACTCCTAGAGCACTGCGTACCCCTGAGAATGAAGCAGATCATACCCATCATGGACAGCCTGACTTTTTGAATCTACAAGGGGATCCATATTTTGAGACTCAGAATCAGCAGCAGGCATCTGAAGCATGGACTCACCCACACTTTTCCAATAACGGACAGCAGAACAATTTGAATCATCAATGGCTTCCATATGCTAATGCTCATAATCCAGTTGACGTATCTGTAGTAGGGCTAGACCCAAACCATTTGCTTGTATTACAGGATGGCGAATACTTAGACCCAAATCACGGAATGCTGCCGAATACTCTTGATCAAACTTATGGACGTCCATTTCCTATGGGTGGCTATAGACGTAATAGTAGACGCGGCAATCACTAATAATATTTTTAATAAACGAAGAGAACCATATTGCAACCAAATATACAGTTTCAACGGAAATATCATTCTAATGCCAACAATAATGTTTCAAAATTAATTCTCTTATGTAATATTTCTTTGTGTATAGACTCCTTTCACTTACACTTGTATTTCTGCTGATATCTGCTTTTCAAAAAACTTCGTACACCATATAATAAAAAACAGGCTACAAAAAATTATGTTGTACTTTTTTTATTCCTTTCTCATCGTAACTAGTGATGTAAGCTCGAAACTGAATCATTAAAAATATTATGTTTGACTGATTATTCAGTAATCGCCCTAGCTGATGATACAATCAGTGTTTCTGGCTGCAACGTCAACTTTCTTCAAATAACTGATTTAGAGTCAAATTATCATGTAACTGAATCAAAATTTTTTAATTTATCCATTCTAAAGAATAGTTCTTTCTTCATATCCCAAGGCCAAGAATGTACAGGAAGAAATATGTCTGTGTGTGTGTGTCAAAGTTAGTTTATCTTTCTATCAATAAAGCCTTGGCGGAGATAACATTGGGTGAGGAAACAAACTTTTAAAGTATTTGTTTGAAATATTGTGCAATTTTTATTCACAAATTTCGAAAGGTGCTTAAATGAAACAGCGCGATTATGTGGTATTGTTAACTCTATTCACACAATGAGGTCATATTGTAGAACTGTAAACATGTCGTAACTTATCTCTAAGTTTGAGGGAATGTCTGCTGATTGTTGGCATTAAGTTCAGAATGATAAGAATTTTTCATATCGAATGGATCAATGGGCTATAAATTTATGAAGAAATTTGTGCTGTTGCTCTAAATTAATTTTTTAACTGAAAATTCAACATCTTAGTGAATATTTCACCTTTTTGGTTCAAAATTTATTTCTTCGGTTTAAAATTTAACTGTTTTTGGTTGTTAATTCGTGGATTGTATCGAAACTTAGTCTTTTTTGATGTAAAATTAATTTTTTTAAATAGAAAATTAACCTTTTTGGTTGACAGCAGAACTTTTTTGTTGAAAATTCAATTAATTGTTTTAAAAATTCATCATTTCAGTCTGAAAATTCGACTTGTTCTTTGAAAATTGAACTACTGAGATAAAATTTATTTTTTGTTGTTGAAGATTCATAATTTTATTCAACATTTCCTCTCTTTGGTTGAAAATTTCAATATTTCGTTAACAATTTTAATATTTTGTTAAAACTTTGTTATTTTGTTGTTGCTTGAGAATTGAGGGTAAAAAAGTCAGTTTTTGTCTAAACAATTCTTCTAGAGATTCATTATTTATCATACAAAATTGGTTTGAAAATCATTCTTAGTATCCCCGATTTGGTAATTTTTTAATTCCAAGGAGACTATGTCTTCAAGTATTATTATTTTTAATTCAAACAATGATTTCAGAAACTGTGAACATGACAAATATTTTTTGTTATAGAAATATTTGATAAAAAATGTTTGATCGAAAAATATCAGATTTCGATCAGATGAAATTTGAAGAAATGCAAAAAAAAATCATAATTAGCGCCAAAAACAAGCAAAAGCCATTTTTTCACTTCTGGGTCTTTTTTGGGACCCTGCAAAATAGAATTATGGGGGTGATATTAAAAAAGTAATACTTTATTCGTTTACTACGGCACTATTATTCCATTCTTTCGGAAATCTTTCTTATCTAATAGACATTTAATTTTCTTGTTTGACAATTCATCTGTTTTATTCAAAATTCAACTGTAAGGGTAAAAATTGATGTTTTCTTGTTGAAGATTTATTATTTTGCTTAACAATTAATTGCGTTTATTAAAAATGAACTATTTTGTTGAAAATTGGTTCTTTTTTAGTTTAAAATTAATTTTTCAACTGATAAGTCAACTATTCCATGATTGGTTTAACTATATTGGAGAAACCGGGAGAGCAGTGAGCCAACGTGTAAAGGAACATAAGAGTAGAGTCAGGCTAAAATATTTCACGCATATTAGGATGGTCCAAATTTTTATTTTTCGATTTTTTTCGAATCCACAAAAAAATCGATTTTTTGTTTTGAAAAAAATTATATTTGCAGTTGACACAAGCCCCATGAAATTTAAAACGTATTTCCCATAAGATAAGAAGGTGTTTTTGTAAATTTTATTCAGAATCGTAATATTCGCTGAAAGAAGTTGAGACACAACATTTTTCTTCGAAATTAGCCATAAAATACGAATGAGATATTATTTTTTGAATTGAAAATTCCATTATTCCATTTTAGGTTGAAAATTCATCGTTTTTAGTCGAAAATGGAACTATTAAATTTTTCATTACAAGTTCTCCTTTTTTGGTTTAAAATTCAACCTTTTGGTTGAACGAAGAAGTCCTTTGTTAAAAGCTTATTTTATTTGTTGAAAATTGACCTATTCTGTCAAAAATTATTTTTTTGCATTATTTTTTTTTCGCTGAAAATTTAACTATTCTAGTTTTGGTTGAAAATTCATATTTTTTCAGTAAATTTATCTTTTTTTGGTAGTAATTGAAAATCTTCCTAATTGAAAATTCAACTACTCGATTGAAAATCTATGTTATTATTTGTTTGTAAATTTGTTTATTTTGTTGAAAATTTGTCATTTTTTGTGGGAAATTAGTTTTTTTTTTCTTGAAAATTCGTTGTTTTGATTAGGAACTCATCTTTGTAGGTTTAAAGTTGAACTCTTTGGTTGAAAATTCAACTATTTCATTGAAAATTCGTTTTTTTGTTGTTGAAAAACTAAATACTTTGACTAAAGTTCATTTTTTGTGGGAAATCTATCTTTGCTAATAGAAATTTAGTTTTCTTTTTTGGCAATTTATCTATTTGATTCGAAATTCACCTATGAGGGTGAAAAATGTATGGTTTTTTTCTGAAGATTTGTTATTCCGGAGATACTAAGAATGATTTTCAAACCAATTTTTAAAAATAAATAATGAATCATTAAGAGAATTGTTTAGACAAAAACTGATTTTTCTACTATCAATTCTCGAGCAATGACAAAATAACGAATTTTTGACAAAATATTTAAATTTTCAACTAAAGAGAGGAAATGTTGACTAAAACGATGAATCTTCATCAACAAAAAATGGATTCTCAACAAAGCAGTTTAACTTTCAAAGAAGAGGTTGAATTTTCAGCTGAAAATATGAATCTTCAGAAACAATTAATTGAGTTTTTAACTGGAAATAGAAACTGGAAATAGAATAACTACATTTTAGGTTAAAAAAAAAATAATTTTTAATTTAAAAAACGCATTTCTAACCAAATATTTAAGTTTTCGAGCGAAGAAATGTATTTTTAAATAAAATGATGAATCTTCAACAAAAAAATCAAATCACAAATTTTTTAGTTATAGGTAATTGTCCAGCATCTTTCAAATTGTGTGAATAAAAATTGCACAATATTTTAAACAAAAACTTTAAAAGGTTGTTTCCTCCTCCAACGTTATCTCCGCCAAGGCTTTATTGATAAAGCGAAAAACTAACATTGACACATACACACATATTTCATTATGTACATTTTTGGCCTTGCGATATGAAGAAGGCAACTATTCTCCAGATTAAATAAATTGAAAAATGTTGAATCCGTGACAAAAAATATTCAATAACAAAAGAACCAAAATCAATGAAATTCAGTTACATGTTAATTTGACTGTAAATCAGTTGTTTAAAGGAACTTATCGTTTCAGTCAGAAATATTGATTGTATCATCAGCTAGGGCAATTAAGTACAAAAAAGTACAACATAATTTTTATAGCCTGTTTTTTATTATATGATAAACAAAGTTTTTTTGAAAAGCAGATGTCAGCAGAAATACAATAGTGTTTGTAAAAACTGTATGTTCATAAAGAAATATTACATATGAAAAATAATTGAAAACATAAGTGTTGTCATTAGAATGATATTTCCATTGGAACTGTATATTTGGTTGCAATATGGTTGCTTTAGTTCATTGAAATTATTATTGGTCATAGCCGGATCCATGATGTCCATGGCCACCCTGATAAGATGGAAATCCATATCCTTCAGGAGAAAGAGTATTCTGCGGCATTCCTGCAAATGGGTCTGCATATACCGCTTGACCTCGAATGAGATGGTGTGGGTCAAGCTCTTCTCCAGATGCCGCATTTGGGTTATGAGCAAGAGCATTCAGATACCATTGTTGATCCAAAACATTTTGCTGTCCCTGATTGGAAAGGTGCGGCTCACTCTATACTACAGATGCCTGTCCTGGATTGTGAGCAACTGAGCATGAGCATATGGCTGATGACCGTGATGAACTTGATCTCTGGATTGTTCAAGAAATAGAGCATTCGGCGGCATTCCGTAAGTTGTGTCTAGGTATTGACCACCTTGTCCTCGAATTAAATTGTATGGGTCATTCCCTACTGCAGATGCCGGATCTGGATTCTGGGCATCAGCATATGGATTCTATTCTTGATGCTCAAGGTTCTGCAATTCGTTATTGAAAAGTTGTGGGTAATTCCATGACTCTGAGTATCAAAATGTGGATACCCTTGTTGATTCGAAGCTGGATTCCAAAATCCTGAATTGTCAAGGTATGGGTTAGACCTTAAAGCAGCTCCCTGCCCTGGATGGTGGATATTACCATGTTGTGTATGATCTTCTTGATTACCAAGGTTACTCAGTGCTCTCAAATTTGGAGTAGTGACATGTGGGGTTTGACGTAGCTCACGTTGACGGTAAGCTTCATTTATTTCACGTGTCTGAATCGTAGGTAAACCTGAAGTAGGCAAGTCAACCCGTCTTGCCTACTTCAGGTTTACCTACGATACCGTGAAAATAACTAAGAACAGGCGATTGAGATCAACAGGAACTATTCCGTCATCTTCTAGAGCACGGACATTCGGCAACAGAGAACCCCTCTGTTGCCGAATGTCCGTTCGCTAGAAGATGACGGAATGGTTCCTGTTGATCTCATTCGCCTGTTCTTTGTTATTTTTACGGCTTTTCCAGTTCTAACATTAACCCCTATCTTCTGGTTCCGTACTTGATGATATTTCTGTGGAAAGACAAATAGCATTCATGAATTTAAAATTTTAAGGATATAGTGGACGAAGGATCGACATTTGCCACGTACTGGAATGATGATAATTATTATTGCTATACTTAACAATATAGCTGAAGACCATCAATATGATGGCAGAAGCACAAAAAAAGGAACTTCATTTTCGCAGAAAGCAACTGACGGATTCTCAGATAGGCGCTTGTATATGTATGTCTGAACCAGGGAATGTAGACTTAATGACTTTGTGTTAGTGATATTCTAATGTGATCTAATCAACTAGCGTCTCACTAGCACTCGCATGTTTCTCACAAGAATTATACAATCTCAATAATGTCACACCATTGCGTCGTTCCATTAAATTTTCTATTTTTCACGTGTTCCATTTCAATAACCGCTTTTTAATTATTCCTTTTAATAAAACAATTATAAGGCAATGTTATTACTTTATTGAGTAAGAAGTGTGTTAAAAGTTAAAAATTTCAGAAGAAACCGCAACTCCTAGAACTAATAAATTATTATCTGATAATCTGATGATCTCATAATCTACTTAATAAATTATTGTCCTTATTTTTTCCGAATTGAATTAATCATTAACTCACTCCAAGTAAACAGTAGACAAGTAGATGAAAATTCCAGAAAAAACCGCAACTTTTTAGCAATATTCAACTTTAATATTATCAACAATTATAATAAATTGTTTGAAAAATTAATGTTGGTAACTTCAATCAATTATTCACCTCGGTCTAATTGAAAACTGGACAAAAAGTGGATTTTTTTTAAACTGCAACTTTCTAGCACTTATCTAAGAGAAGTTAGCTATAACCAGTAGTAATTTGTTTAAAAAATTATTTTGGATAAATTAAAATAAGATTAACACGCCCTAAGTAAAAAGTGGGAAAAAAGTTTCAAATTTTAGAAAAATCTGCAATTTTTAGCATTATTCGAATAGAATATTATTAACAATTATGATAAATCGGTTACACTCTTACGTTTGTTAACATTAATCAGGTAATACCTCGTTCGCATTGAAAACTGGACAAAAAGTGCAAATTTTTCCAAGAAACCGGTACTATCTTACTCTATTTTAAGAGAAAATTGCTCAAAACAATAGTAAATTGGTGAAAAAATTTATCTATGTTTTCTTGGAAAAATATTGTACGTTTTTGCGATGACGGTTGTTTTGTCAAATAAAATGCTATCTCCTATTTCGATATGATGCTCGGCTAGTGCTGATTGCGTGAAATGATTCAGCCTAACTTTACTCTCATATTCCTTGACACGTTGGCTCACCGCCCTCCCTGTTTCTCCAATATAGACTTTCCCACAGGAACAGGGGATTTTATATACACCCTGAGCACTGGAAGGAGCCTTTTTATCTTTAGAATTTGCTTAGAAGTTGTCCCATTTTTGCAGGTGGCTCAAATATGGTTTGGATGTTCTGTTTGTTGAGAATTCTTCCTATTTGGTCTGTGATACCTCGAATGTAGGGTAGGATGATGGTCATTTTTCTCTCTAGCACTTTCTAGCACTTATCTAAGAAAAGATAGTTATAAACAATTATAAATCGTTCAAACAACCATGTTTGCTAGATTGCATTATTCATCAGTTTACTAAGTAAAAAGTTGATCAAGATTTCAAAATTTCAGGAAAAAAATCGCAACTACCTGGAATTAATATAGATGAAGATAGTTACGGAAGCGATCGGTATTTTGAGATAATTCCTTAAAATCATAGAAAATTCTATTTTACAGAGATTTAATTGTTGGCATGACAAGTACTTTAAGCCTATCGACCTCATTAGCACGTATATGAGATGGTATGATTGGTGTGAGAATCGCGTGAGTGCTAGTGAGACGCTAGTTGATTAGAACAGATTAGATCATTATCATCATTCCAATACGTGGCAAATGTCGATCCTTCGTCCAATATATCTTTAAAATCCGAATTTCATGAATTTCAACTGTCTTTTCACAGAAATTTCATCAGCTATGGACCCAGGAGAGGAGGAGGAACAGAGTGAAGTCCATCTTGAAAGGAAAGAGATTGCTCCAGGTGTGTGGCGAACTGTTAATAGTAGAACTGGAGATGTCGTACAAATAGGAAGGAATAGGGATTCGTCATCAGGAAGAAATACTGGGACATCTTCTAGACGATCTGCCTTACCTACTTCAGGTTTAGGTGAGATTAGGACACGTCAAAGAAATGATGCTAACCGTCAGCGTGCGCTCCGTCAACACCCACAAATTACTACTCCTAGAGCACTGCGTACCCCTGAGAATGAAGCAGATCATACCCATTATGGACAGCTTGACTTTTTGAATCTACAAGGGTATTCAAATTTTGAGACTCAGAATCAACAGCAGGCATCTGAAGCATGGACTTACCCACACTTTTCCAATAACGGACAGCAGAACAATTTGAATCATCAATGGCTTCCATATGCTAATGCTCATAATCCAGTTGACGTATCTGTAGTAGGGCTAGACCCAAACCATTTGATTTTCTTACAGGATGGCGAATATTTACCCACAAATCATGGAATGCTGCCGAATACTCTTGATCAAACTTATGGACGTCCATTTCCTATGGGTAGCTATAGGCGTAATAATAGACGCGGCAATCACTAATAATATTTTTAATAAACTAAGAAAACCATATTGCAACCCAATGTACAATTTCAATGGAAATATCATTCTAATGCCAACAATTATGTTTTCAAATTAATTTCCTTATGTAATATTTCTTTATGTAGAGGCAGTTTTCACAAACACTATTGCATTTCTGCTGGTATCTGCTTTTCGAAAAACTTTGTTTATCATATAATAAAAAAAAAAAATTCTCACTTTTTGTTTAATCTTCAATTAGAGCGAGGTCAAAGTTATTCAATGTTAACAAAACCTGATTGTTCAAACAATGTATTTTTTTTTGTAATAATATTCTCTTTTAATAATACTAGAAATTGCAATTTTTCATGAAATTTTCAACAATTTGTCTATTTTTCACTTTTGATTCTTTTTTCACTTTGATTCAATTTTGATTTGAAATTTAATTCCACTCAGCAAACATGATTGTTTAAACAAATTATTATTGTTTATAGCTATCTTCATTCGTATTAATGTCGGACATTTGCGATTTCTTTATCAAATTGATTTCATTTTTAAACAATCTCTTCTCATCTTTTCTGATCGGAAATTCAGCTACTTCTTTGAAAGCTGAATTACTTTCTTAAAAATCCATTTATTGTTTGTTTTTTAAGAATTTTCATGCTTTATTGTTTCTAACATTTTTCATAAATAATTACCCTCAATAACCAGACTTAATTTGAAAGAAATTTAAAAAAAAATGTTGACACACGATACAACTTACTAATTGTTTTTGTTTCATTTATCATTCATCATTTTAGTTCTAAACCCTTTATTATTCTAAATTAAGCTATTTTGTTGAAACTTTTGTTGTTGTTGTCAATTAGTTTTTAAGTGAAAATTCAACATCTTAGTAACTAAATCACCTTTTTGGTTCAAAATTAATTTTTTTGGTTAAAAATTTAACTATTTTTGATTGGAAATTCTGGATTGTATCGAAAATTAATCTTTTTTGATAGAAAATTATTTTTTTTAAATAGAAAATTAATCTTTTTGGTTGAAAGTAGAACTTTTTTGTTAAAAATTCGATTAATTATTTTTGAAGATTCATCATTTCAGTTTGAAAATTCAACTTATTCCTTGATAGTTGAACTGCTTTGTTAAAAATCTATTTTTAGTTGTTGAAGATTCATAATTTTATTCAACATTTCCTCTCTTTGGTTGAAAATTTTAATATTTTGTTGAAAATTCGTTATTTTGTTGTTCTTTGAGAATTTAAGGTAAAAAGTCAGTTTTTGTCTAAACAATTCTTCTAATGATTCAATATTTATTTTAAAATTTTGCTTTGAAAATCATTCTTAGTATCTCCGATTTCGTAATTTTTTAATTTGAAGAGAAGAATGTTGCCAAATTTATACACATAATTAAGAATTTCAGTTTCCTAGTGTGTTGCAAAAAATATTTTTTCGTATAAAAATATTTGATTATTGTATTTCTAAGAAGTTAGTATCATTTGTTGAAAAAAGTTCTTTTTATTGTTTCGGGAGTTTTATAATACGAGAATTTTCGAGTTCGGATATTTTATAATTCGGCAATTTTCTATCGGGAATTTTAAAATTCGATAATAGTATAAACTGTCGGGAATTTTCCATTTAGAGGTTTTAGAGGGTTTAGAGAGGAAACGAGGAAGAGTCTGGAAGATATGAATAGGCAGGGGAAAGAAGTTAGGGGGAAGTGAGAAAAGTAAGAGAAAAGTGGGAAGAGTGGGATAAACTCTGGAAAGAGGAGAAAGACAAGGTATGGGATAAACTAGAGGCCATAGAGAATAGACAGAGAGAGATTGACGAACAGACAAATAGGGAGATAAAACAACTGGAAGAACGGGTAAGCAAATTAGAAGTTAGGAATGAGCATATGGGGAAGGGAACAGAAAGTGCGGGAGAAGTAGAAGGGAGTGATAACGTGCAAAATGAGAATGAAAGATTGAAGAAGAGACTGAGTGAGATTGAAAGAAGGTTGCAAGGGGAAGAAAGGGCGAAGAGAAAAAATAACATAGTAGTCAAGGGATTGAAAATAGAGAGTGAAACAGGGGAAATTGAAATCAAAAATCTGCTGAGAGATATTGGAATTCGGGTAAGGGTAGAAGGAGTTAAGAGATTAGGAATGACGAAGGAAGGAAAAGAAGGAATGTTTGTAGTAAAAGTAGGGAGTGAGGAGGAGAAAAAGAAAATTATGGAGAACAAAAAATTATTGAAAGGAAGAAGGGAGAGAATTGAAGAGGATTTGACTTGGAGGGAGAGGAAAAGGAGATGGCAAATAGAACAGAGAGCATGGATAGAGAGGAAAAAGGGATGCATGGTATGGAGAGGGCGAGACAGACTATGGATAAATGGGGAGGAGTGGGTCTGGGACGAGGAAGTAGAAGAAATAAGGAAAAAGGGAAAAAGAGTTGAGAAAGGTAGAAGAAAGGAAGATTCAGAAGAGGCTAGGGAGCAAACAGAGGGGTTTAAAAAAGCTAGGCGGAAGAAAAGTAAGGAGGATAGGGGAGGGAAGGGAGGAGAAAAAAGTGAAAATAGCTTTCTGGAATGTGTCAGGCTTGAAGAACAAGAATGAAGGTTTCTGGCGGGAGTTAAAAAAGTGGGACGCGTGAAACCTGGGCGGATGAGAAGGATTGGAAGGGGATGAAAAGGTTTTTGACTAAAGGGTATGTGTGGACAATGCAAGAGGCAAGGAAGGAACACGTTAAAGGTAGGGGAATGGGCGGCATGGTATCAGGGATGAGAAAAGAATGGGCAGTGAAAGGTAAAACATAGCAGGACAGGGAAGAAAAGGAGGGAACAATGGTAAGAAGGATTATAATAGGGAAAGTCGAAATAGCGGTGGTTTGTGTATATAGAAGAAGAGGGGAAGAGGAAGGTTGGTGAGTAATAAGGAGGTGGATGAAGGAAAAGAAGGAAGAATTGGTTTTGATAGGAGGTGACTTAAATGCCTGGACTGGCGAGCAAGGGGGAGGGATTTGGGATGAAGAAAAGGAGGCATATATAAGGAGCTCCAAACATAGGGAGATAGACCGGGAGGGGAGGAAGTTACTAGACATAATAGGAGAAACCGGATGGTTTATATGTAATGGCAACATGAAAGGAGATGAGAAAGGGGAGATTACATTTATAGGTAAGGGAGAAACAATAATAGGCTACATCTTGGCAGAAGAAAGAATGAGTAATATGATATGCAGTATGAATGTAGGGAATGAGATAGGGTCAGAACACTTCCCAGTAATAGCTACACTGAAAGGTGGCGTCCATAACCGTGGCAGAGGGAGGAAGGAAAGAGGGGGGGAAACCAGAACGATAATCGGGCACTCCAGGGGGTAGATAAATTAAAAGTGTTTGAACAGAAGATGGAAAAGGAGAATGTTAGATATGAAAAGGAGGAGGGTGTAGACTCGTTAATTAAAAGGTTGAAAGGGTCGATTGAGAAGGTGAAGGATGAGATAGGTACAAAAGAAGGAAGAGAAGAGGGAAAGAGAGGATGGTGGGACGAGGAATGCAGGGAGAGTAAGGAGAGAATGAAAGAGTCTGTAAGAAAATGGAGGAAAGGAGAAATAGAGAAGGCGGAGTACAACAGGAGAAAAAGAGAACATGAGAAGATGCTGGAAGGGAAAAAGCAAAGGGGAAAGGAGAAATACAAGGAAGAAGTAGAAAAAGCAATCAAAGAAGGTAGGGTCTGGGATGTGATAAACAGGGAAAGAGGAGGAAGGAAGGGCGTGAATGAAGAAATAGAAATGGAGGAATGGACGGATTATTTTAAGGGTCTGTTAGGGGGAGAACAAAATAAGATCAAAGGGGAAAATAGAAAGACAGTCCAGGGAGAAACGGAGGAAG
>CAKNXH010063002.1:33225-51011 GCA_932178445.1 Andricus quercusramuli | reverse complement strand
GAACAGAAGATGGAAAAGGAGAATGTTAGATATGAAAAGGAGGAGGGTGTAGACTCGTTAATTAAAAGGTTGAAAGGGTCGATTGAGAAGGTGAAGGATGAGATAGGTACAAAAGAAGGAAGAGAAGAGGGAAAGATAGGATGGTGGGACGAGGAATGCAGGGAGAGTAAGGAGAGAATGAAAGAGTCTGTAAGAAAATGGAGGAAAGGAGAAATAGAGAAGGCGGAGTACAACAGGAGAAAAAGAGAACATGAGAAGATGCTGGAAGGGAAAAAGCAAAGGGGAACGGAGAAATATAAGGAAGAAGTAGAAAAAGCAATCAAAGAAGGTAGGGTCTGGGATGTGATAAACAGGGAAAGGGGAGGAAGGAAGGGCGTGAATGAAGAAATAGAAATGGATGAATGGACGGATTATTATTTATTATACAGTCCAGGGAGAAACGGAGGAAGCGAACGAAATAACAAGAGAAGAAGTAAATGAGGCGATAGATAGACTGAAAAGAAACAAGGCCACAGGAGAGGATGGTATGGAGAACGAAGCGATAAAGTATGGAGGAGAAGGGATTAGAGAAGTGATGTGGAGGATATGCAACAAGGTCTGGAAAGGAGAAGGGTGGCCGGAGGAGTGGATGACAGGGCTGGTAGTACCGCTTGTTAAGAAAGGGGAGGGTAAGAAGGTAGAAGAGTACAGAGGGATCACTCTCATGCAAGGGGGCTATGAAATATACACAGAAATTCTAAGAAAAAGGTTAGAGAATCAGATAGAAGAGAAGCAAAGTATCCCACACAACCAGACGGGATTTAGAAAAGGGATGGGGACAATAGACAACATTTACGTACTCAACAACTTGGTTAACAGAAACTTAGGGAGAAAAAGAGGGAAATTAGTCGCCTTGTTTGTAGATTTCAAAGCAGCTTTTGACTCAGTGAATAGAAAAGTGCTATGGCAGGCAATGAAAGAGAGGGGAATAGAAGAAGGGCTGGTGGAGAGGATAAAGGAAATTTTTACTGAAACCAGGATTAGGGTGAAGATACGCAGGGAAAAAGGGGAGGTTTTCTGGACAGGATGAGGTCTAAGGCAAGGGTGCCCGTTGAGTCCACTACTTTTTAATTTGCTGCTGGTAGACCTAGAGGAGAAGCTAAAGGAGAATGGGAAAGGGGGACGATCCTGGGTAATAGCAAACTATACTCCCTAGTATACGCGGACGACGTAGTTCTAATAGCAGACGATGAGAAGGGGATGAACCTAATGATAAGAATTTTCGAAGAGTACGTGGGAGCAAAAGAACTGACGGTGAACGTAGGGAAGACCAAGGCGATGTGCTTCAGAAATAAAAAGACCAAAATAGGTTACGTTTGGAAGATGAAAGGACAAACAGTGGAAATTGTGGAGGAGTTCTGTTACCTAGGTTTTTGGTTGGAGTCAGGAGGGGGAAACGATTTGCAGGTGAGGAAAAGAATCGAAAGTGCGAGTAAAGTAATGGGCCAAGTATGGTGTATAGGAAAGAGAAGGTTCAAGGACGATTGGAGAATGAGGGTTTGGTTGTTTGATGCGTTGGTTTGGGCGGTGTTGTGTTATGGAGTGGAGGTTTGGGGATGGAAGGAACATAGGAAAGTGGAAAGCATACATGAGAGATTTCTGAGATGGGTAATGGGGGTTAGTTGGAGTTGTCCGGGATACATGATAAGGGAAGAACTAGGAAGGGAAAAAATGGTAACTAGACAAATTAAGAGAGCCTGGAGGTTTGAAGAGAAGCTGAAAAGGGGAGAGGGGAGCAGAATAGCCCAAGTGTGCTTGGACGAAGATCGGAACAAGGAGACGAGAGGCAATTTGGGAAATTCAAAATGGGAGGAAGAAAGGAAAAAAATGAGGAGTGTTTGTGATATACAGGAAGGGGTTCTGGATTGGCAAAACATTGAATTAGAGCTATTATTAAGACAAGGAGAAGAGAGATGGAGAAAGATTATGGATTCGAGGTACAATAGATGGTATATGATGGTCAAAGGGGTGACGGAACCAGAATATTTGCAAAAGATGAAAAAGGAAGACAAATGGAATAGGGTGATACGGTTTAGAATGGGAGAAGGAGTGAGAGCTTGTAGATATTGGATGGATGGAGAGGACAATCTGTGCAGAGTATGTGGGTACGAAGTGGAGTCATGGGCACATGTGTTAGAGAGGTGTACGGGAGAGGAAGATGGACAGTTGAGTGTGGATGAATGTGTAAGATGGATTTTGGATGGTAATGGACAGGGAGTGATGTGGATGAAAAAACTGGAAGAAATAAGAGAAAGCAAGGGATCAGGGTAGAGCCAAACGGGTAATCCTGTTTAAAAGAAAATAACGAGTGAAAATGTTTAATTTTCAAATCGGTTTAAATGAATTTGATGGTAAGAGAAAACGGAACCCCGGGAAGATCGCTCATTGTCTGTAGTGTAAGAAGAGTAGTACTAGGATTATTGTTGTTATATAAGGCGATGCATTAGAAAGTAAGTAGCGGTTAAGCTAGACTAAGGATGAAATGTAAACATATGTACAGGGAGCGGAGGCCCTCAAACCCGTAAAAGGGAGAGTTCAAATATACATACATACATACATACATAAACTGTTCGGGAATTTTTTATTCGGGAATTGCATTTTAGGATTTTGCAGTCGTCCAAAAATTTTCATTGAAAAATATATTTTTTCAATAATTGTTATTTTGATTTCAAACAATAATTCTTCATGCGCTACTTTATGACAAAAATCTGGTTGAGATTTTTTAAATTTCACCGGAATGATTTTTTATTAACAATTGAAATATGTAAAGACCGAGTGCCCCGGTGATCATTTGTTTTTATTTGATTGGATTGATGTAATGGTTTAGATAGGAACTAATATTCTTGCACGTGCCTATTAATTTTTTTAATGAAAAAGAATGAACAAAATACTATTTTTACATTCGCATCATAATGAGAAGGTATTTTTCTTATGTGAATTATTGAAATAAACATACCTCTAATTAATTATGGAATCCTATATTTTTGATATTAATTTAAATATTTTTGTATTATATTCCACGTCTGATAAAAAATGGACTTGCTAATCGTGACTATATGACTAAATTTTACATTTCTTTTACTGTTTCAGGTGAGTACATTGATACTGAAATCTCAGCTTGAAATACAAAATATGTGCGTCGCTTACTTCAATTGTAAGTAGCGATTTTCGTTTATTTTACACGTGTTCTCGACGTTGGTCGGCGATAAAAAATTTATTTTTTTAATAAAAAATATTCTTAGGTTTCGAGATAATCAAAGGGAAAGATTTTTTCGCTCAAGGGGCACGTTTTTTCAATTTTAAACTGATAGAGGAAATTCAATTTACAATGTACAGAAGGAAAAATTTATTTTCTAGCTATTGAGTGACATAATCAAAACAAAAATGTTTGATTAAAAAATATTGTTAGATTCCGATAAAATTGAGGGGTATTTTTTTCGAAAAAATGAGAGGGATTTTTTATTTCATTTTTTTTATTCTTACATTTAAAAAAATATTATTAAGTTTCGACAAAATTGAGGGGTTATTTTTTCGATCGAGGAGCACCATTTTGTAGGTACTTTAAACGGTGATAAAAAAAACAATTCTCAATTTTAAAAAAGCGATGATTTGCTTTCTAGATATTGATTTGCTGAATCGATACAAAAATGTTTGACTAAAAAATATTATCAAGGGCACCTTTTTCCAATTTTGGACGTTGATTAAAAATTCAATTTTCAATTTAAAAAAAAATGAAAATCTTTTGTCAAATTTGTTTAAGAAAAATGCGACTTTCTAACTATATTCTAAGAGAAAATGGCTAAAAACAATAGTGAATTGTTTAAACAATTTGTATAAACTTCCAGTTATCAGTACGAAGCAGTATTCCATGTATCAGAAACAATTTACATTTAAAAAAACCGGCAATAGAAATCACAATTAGTGCCAAAAATTTGGAAAATACATGTTTTCACTTATAGCTTTTTTTTGGGACCCTGTAAAACAGACTCAGGGGTGATATTTATAAAGTAATATTTCATTCATATTCTATGGCCATTTTTAAAAAGCATGTTAGAGTTTCAACTTGATTCAGCTAATATTAACGATTATGAATAAATTTTACAAAAACACCTTTTTATCTTATGGGAAATAAGTTTTAAATTTGATGGGGCTTGTGTCACCTGCAAATATCATTTTTTTTCAAATCAACAAAAAATCGATTTTTCTGTGGATTCGAAAAAAATCGAAGAATAAAAATTTGGATCATCCTGATATGCATAGTTAATTTATAACGCATTGATCCATTGTATATAAAAAAATTATCATTTCTTCTTAACTTTGTGGAAACAGTCAAAAGGCGATAAATTGGTGATGAAAACAGTCTAGTTTACGTTGAAATTTTAGGTCCATCAAGCCAGCACCTCCACAATCGAAAATCCCCAATTTTTTGGTATCAGAATTTTATGCTTTTTTTTGGCTGTATTGCTGATTTTTTGGCTCCACTACTTTTTTTGAAAATTCAAATTTTGTGTGGAGGTGCTGGCGTGAATTGAGTCTCTGATTTTCCGGCTCCTCAAAAGTAGCAACACCGATTTTTCAAAATCAACCCCCTTGTCACCAAACATATATGACTTTCTCAAAAAATGATATTTTTATAATTTCACAGAGTGAATAGAGTCTTTGCTTGTTAGGCTCTTCAAAAATACCAACACGGATGTTTGGGCTCCAACCCTCAACGTAAAAATCAACACCCTTGTCACCAAAAAGATATGGCTTTCTCAAAAAATAATATTTTTTAGAAATTTACTTTGTTAATGGAGTTTCTGATGTTTGAGACTCAGATTTTTGTAGGGTGAATACAGTCTCTGATTGTTGGGCTCCTTGAAAATTCAAATTTGCATTCATAGACAGTCGATTGATTTTGCAGACGCTGAAAACACCAGTTCCCGTTAGATCACTGAAGTTAAGCAGTGTTGGGCGCGGTTAGTACTTGGATGGGTGACCGTTCGGGGAATACTGCGTGTTGTTGACCCGTCGTGGGTGTGGTGGACCCACACTGGTAGTATTTATCCACCTAGAAACACTACCCGAATCGGGTAGTGAGGCAATGAACTTTCGAGTTCGACAAGCTAATCAATTTTTTTTTTTTTAGGGGTGGTTTTTGCAGAAAAAAATTCAAGCATTCATGAGCCCAAGAGAAGCCCAACACTACTTCCTTTTTTGGTTTTTTTCATGTTTGAGTTTTTACTTAGGGGATGTTTTTTCGTACATGGGGTTGGTTTTGGACAATTTTGCTTGGTGCATTCAAGAGCCCAAAATATTCCCAAAATCATCAGCTAGGGCAATTACCGAATAATCAGTCAAACACAACATTATGAATGATTCAATTTCGAGCTTACATCACTAATAACGGTGAAAAAGGAATGAAAAAAGTACATCATTTTTTGTAGCCTGTTTTTTATTATATGATAAACAAAGTCTTTTGAAAAGCAGATATCAGCAGAAATAGAATAGTGTAAGTGACAAGTGTCTGTACTTAAAGAAATATTACATGAAAGAATTAATTTGAAAACATAAGTGTTAGCATTAGAATGATATTTCCATTGGAACTGTATAGTTTATGCAATATAGTTGCTTTAGTTCATTGAAAGTATTATTGGTCATCATCGGATCCATAATGCTCATGGGCGGATCCATGATGCCACGGCCACTCTGATGAGATGGAAATCCATATCCTTCATTAAATAGAATATTCTCCGGCATCCCTTCAAGTGTGTATGCATATACCGCTGCCTGACCTCGAATGAGATGGCGTGGGTCATGCTCTGCTAGAGATGCCGGATCTGGATTCTGAGCATTAGCATATGGGTTCCATTGTTGATGCTCAAGGTTCTGCTGTTAGTTATTGAAAAGGTGTGGGTAATTCCATGCTGCAGATTCATGTTGTCGATTATGAGTATCAGCATATGGATACGCTTGTTGATTCAAAAAGTCTTACTGTCCATAATGGGTATGATCTGGTTGATTCCCAAGGTTAGGCTGTCCTCTCACATTTGTAGTAGCAGCAAGTGGGTTTTGATGTAGCTCATGCTGAAGATCAATCTGCTCATATCCTCCTAAAAATGGAATTCCTGGTGACGGGCCATCTTCTTGGTTATATCTTTGAGGTGTCCTAGACGCAGTTGAACCTGAAGTAGGCAAGTCGTGTTGTGTAGAAGATGTCCCGATGTTTCGCCTTGATCTCAATATCGTGTTCCTCCCTATTTTTACGTATTTTACATCTTTCCCTTCCTATCTGGTGGGTCCATACCTTATGATATTTCTGTCAAAAGACAAATAAAACTCATGAATTTGAAATGTTAAAGATATAATAGACGAAGGATTGACATTTGCCACGTACTGGAATAATGATAATGATTATTACTATACTTACCAATATAACTGAAGATCATCAACATGATGGCGGAAGCACAAAAAAGGAACCTCATTTTCGCAGAAGGTAACTGACGGATTCTGAGATAAGCGCTTGTATATATACATATGATAAGACCAGGATATGTACACTTAATGACTTTGTGTTAGTGACATTCTAATGTGCTCTAATCAAGTAGCGTCTCACTAGCACTCACGCGATTCTCACAGGAATCGTATCATCTCATATTTGCGGTAACAAGTTCAAACACTCTAAAAGTAGTTGTCACGCGAACAATTGCATCTCCGAAATGGAAAGTTTTCTACGATTTTAGAATTGATGTTATAATATTGATCGTCTTCAATGAAAGAAAAAATATTCTTCTTCATCACATAAATTTTACTTTCAAAATTGAAGACAATAAAGTAGGGTGGTCCAGAAATGAATGGGAAATTTGTTTTTTAGAGTTTTTGTGAAGAACGCCTGGAAATTTGTTCAAATCCACACAAAAGTAAATCCATCTAAAAAGAAATGATATTTAGAGATGGTGCAAGCCACATAAAGTTTTAAACGTATTTCCCATAAGAGACAAAGACGTTTCTGTAAATTTTATCCAGAATCCTCGATATTATCTGAATCGAGTTAAAACACAAACTTCTTTCTCACAATGAGCCGCAGAATACGAATAAGATGTTACTTTTGAAACATCGCTCCTACAAGTCTGTTTTATAGGGTGCCAGAAAAACCCCATAATAAAAAAATGAGTTTTGCATGTTTTTGGGGCTAATTATAACTTTTTTGCAGTTTTTTCGATGCGAATTTTTTCTAGGTCATGAAATACGACTGCATACTAATGAGGAGATGTTTATATTAGTTGTTCAAGCAAACCATTATTGTCAAAAATTATTGTTTAAACAATTTATGTTCATTGTTAATCACAATCTCTCAGAACAGCAGTTTTTTTCAAAAATTTTCCACTTTTTGTACAATTTTCAATTAGAGTGAGGTAAATAATTGATGAGAGTTAACAAAATAAAATTTTGCAACAACTTAACATCATTGTTGATAAACCTTTATTTAAATAATGCCATAAAATTGCTGTTTTTTGGAAATTCTCAACCCTTTTTCTATTCTTCACTTAGAGGGAGTTATTAGTTAACTCAATTCAGCACAAATAATTATTTAAACAAATAGTCATGGTTGATAACCATTTCTGTTTTATTAATGCTAAATAATTGCGGTTTCTTGTAAACTCTTAAACTTTCTGTCTGTTTTTCACTTAGTGAGGTAATAATTAATGCAAGTTAACGAACGTGCTTATTCAAAACGATTTTTAATTGTTTATAACTATCTACTCTAAGTGTGATGCTAGAGACTTGGCTTCTTTCCAAAATATTTAATTTTGCTTTAAGTTTTTAGTGATGAAGAAATAATGAGTGAATCCCAGCAAGAATGATTTTTGAAATAGTATTGTATTTTTTTAAGTGACTTATTTTTTCTCTTTTCCCAATGTTTGAGAAAATTAAATTAAACAAAAAAGCTATCTTACACAAGAGAGTATTCTGTGTATGAGAAACAATTTGCATTTAAAAAATCGCAAAAAATATCATAAATAGCGCCAGAAATTCGCAAAACTCACTTTTTCACCTATGGGGTTTCTTCGGACCCTATCAAACAGAATAATCGGGGTGATATTCAAAAAATAATACTTTATTCGTATTCTGTTGCTAACTGTGAAGAGAAATGTTGAGTTTTCAGTTGATTCCAGCAAAATTGAGGATTTTGATTAAAATTTACAAAAATGTCTTTTTTTTCTTATGGGAAATACGTAATAAACTTCACATAGCTTGCACCACCTTCAAATATCATTTTTTCAAATATTCGGATTGGCGAATTTGTATGATTGTGAAAAGATGCAGTGTTCTTTTGAAAAATTAATAAATATAAATTTTTATAAATAATTTCAAGAGGATTCATGAAATTGTAGCTTCTATCGAAGCGAAGATTGATAAGAAATGTATTGTTTACAAAACTGTGGATAAATAATGACTCTGGGTACGAGATAATGTAAAGGAAGTTAAAAAGTTTTATATTGTCCCAGAGATGAATAAAAAAATGTCAGAAAAATCTATTTTCCTATTTAGGCACGAGGGGAATAAGTATGAACTTGAGTGCTTAAAAAACTATATTCTAATTTATGAGCTTTTTTTGCTATCTGAATCAAAATTTTTGAAATTTTGTCTAATTTCTAGGAAAATGTCACAGATTCGACGAGCCTTGAAATTTTTTAAATATGACCTTATTGTATTAATAGAGATAAAAATGTAACACAATCACGTCGTTTTATTATCTATTTTTTATTTTTTCCGTGCTTAAAATTTTTTCTAAATTATTATATACAGTCCTTAATGAATGTATGTATCTTGGCGAAGCAATTAATTATTTTTTACTATTAAATTATTAAATATATTTACTAATCGCATTCGTCATTTTTTACTAATCTTTAGGGTCATACGTTTCTCAGTTAAAATTTGTAAAATTCTGCCAGTAATTAGTTAAGTTTTAACAATTTTGGTTTAGAGAGATAATAAAGTATCTTTTGCGTAAAAAGCTATAAAAAACTGATTTGAACAATCAAGTTCATTCTCATTCAAGACAACTTATTTGTGAAAATGTTGCCATGTAATTGCAATTTTCTATGGAAAATTATAAAAATGTGCAATCGAGAAAAATTGTAAAAATCTAAAACAGAACTCTGTCTCATCAATTATTTACTTCACTCTGATTGAAAATTTCACAAAAAATGGAAAATTTTTGAAAAAAAAACTGCAGTTTCCTAGCATTGTTCTGAGAGAATGTGATTAACAATAAACATAAATTGTTTAAACAATAATTTTTGACAATAATGGTTTGCTTGAACAACTAATATAAACATCTCCTTATTAGTATGTAGTCGTATTTCATGACCCAGAAACAATTCGCATCGAAAAAACTGCAAAAAAGTCATAATTAGCCCCAAAAACATGCAAAACCCATTTTTTTATTATGGGGTTTTTCTGGCACCCTATAAAACAGACTTGTGGGAGCGATGTTTCAAAAGTAACATCTTATTCGTATTCTGCGGCTCATTGTGAGAAAGAAATTTGTGTTTTAACTCGATTCAGATACTATCGAGGATTTTGAATAAAATTTACAGAAACGTCTTTGTTTCTTATGGGAAATACGTTTAAAACTATATGTGGCCTGTACCACCTCTGAATATCATTTCTTTCAGGATAGATTTACTTTTGTGTGGATTTGAACAAATTTCCAGGCGTTCTTCACAAAAACTCTAAAAAAACAAATTTCCCATTCATTTCTGGACCACCCTACTTTATTGTCTTCAATTTTGAAAGTAAAATTTGTGTGATGAAGAAGAATATTTTTTCTTTCATTAAAGACGATCAATATTAGAACATCATTTCTAAAATCGTAGAAAACTTTTCATTTCAGAGATGCAATTGTTGGCGTGACAACTACTTTTAGAGTGTTTGAACGCGTTACCACAAATATGAGATGATACGATTCCTGTGAGAATCGCGTGAGTGCTAGTGAGACGCTAGTTGATTAGAGCACATTAGAATTTCACGAACACAAAGTCATTAAGTGTACATATCCTGGTCTTATCATATATATACAAGCGCTTATCTTAGAATCCGTCAGTTGCTTTCTGCGAAAATGAGGTTCCTTTTTTGTGCTTCCGCCATCATGTTGATGATCTTCAGTTATATTGGTAAGTATAATAATAATCATTATCATTATTCCAGTACGTGGCAAATGTCAATCCTTCGTCTATTATATCTTTAACATTTCAAATTCATAAATTTTATTTGTCTTTTGACAGAAATATCATCAGGTATGGACCCACCACACGGAGAAAAATGGAAGGTCTGTTTGGCCATCTAGATGTGCAGACCGGCCATATTGCAGGGTCAACTATAGGACAGCCCTTGAATATGGCTAAAGCGATTATCTCTAGAAGGTTGGAACAAGAGGTTCAAATCGACCATCTCAAAGTGCTGACTCGATCATTTCGGACGGTCGAATCGGTCATCTCAAGAAAGCTGACCCGATCATGCTAAACGGTTGATATGATTGTCTCTAGACAGACCACTCGATGGTCTGAGATGGTCGATTCGATTTTCTCAAAGTGTTAACCTGGTCAATGTGAAGGGTCGGTTTGGACACCTCGGATCACCGCTTTGATTATCTCAATACAGTCGATTCTATCAGCTCAGAATGGTCGATTAGATTATCCCGGAATTTCAAAATGTATATTTTCGGAGGGCAAATTCGATTATTGCAGAGGGTCGATTCAAAAATCTGATACGATTAAAATTACTATTTCTAAGAGACAAATATATATTTTTATATTATTTTTGAAAATTAATAAAAAAAATTTGATTTGATTTTCTAATCTGGACTAGTATGAAGGTCCACTATGTAAACACTGGGGAGTCCTTTATCAATTGATTTATAGTAAGCATTCTGATAATAATCTTCAATAAAAAATTACTAATTTGTAATATTAAATCGTAACAAAACAAATTAGTAAGAAAAAATTCTTTATGAATTTAATTTTTGACGTTTTTTCTGTGAATTAGTAGTTTTTACTGAAGATTGGTATGGAAATACTCCTGACTATTCATCAATTAATAAAAGTCATCGTACTATGTAATTAGCATAATTTATAGTAATTCAGATGTAGAGTATAACATATTCTATAGCGTACTCAAAAACAATATATGGATTGCAAAAATGATAAACCCTGACGTAACCTTAAAATTACACGAAATATTTAAATTAATGACGAATTTTTTAGTTTTTAGAATTAGGAGCATAAATATAAATATAACTTATATGATAAAACAGTCACTGCTATATTTAATATATACCTATGGAGATTTCTTCATAAATCACAATTTCGTTACAGCCTTCGTTAAAGCTGAATCTAGAATTTAATACAATTATGGTCGAAGATTGTAAATATAACATAGAATAAATTATTAAATATTATTGATTATTTAATATTGAACGCACTTAAACGGCTAATGCTAACAACTTTCGCTTGCCTGACGATTTCCTTGTGCGTGATCACACTGCGTATAATGCATTTCTTCTTGCTAAATACTTTTCATCAAAATCTTGTAAGAGCAGTTTGTATCCAAACTGTACTCGCAAAACCGGAAAGAGCTTAATGTTGTCGAATATGTCATTATCCTTTAAAAATGCTGCTCATTTGGAAATGCACAATCACCAGTTTTCCTTTCATTCTTCAAAGGTGCCCACGTTTTGTTGTACATACTTATAAGCCGTGGTCGAAATTCGTCAGGTAGGAGAACGGAATCTTTAGTAGAATAAAAAGTAGCTACACACTAGTTTTGATTTTGATTCCAGGGCTCAAATGGACTAGAAGGCTTCAAAAAAGTCGGATTAGTCGTTTAAAATTATAAAGGATGTTATGAATCGCACAAAATCTCAAGTCTGAATATATTGCATTCTCAACAAAATAGTTGAACTTTAACCAAAACAGACGAATTTTCAACCCCAAGACATATTTTCAACAAGAGAGCTGAGTTTTAAATTTCAAAAGTCTAATTTTTTGGAAAACTGTTGAATTTCTAGCCCAAAAGATTAATTTTCAATTAGTTAATTGAAGTAAATAAAGAATAATTCTAACATTTACATTTGCAGGCAAATAGCTGAAAACTTTCAAGCAAAAGAGATGCATTTTTAAAAATGTAATTGAAGTTTTAGCCAAATATTGAAATTACAAACTACAAAATGAATTTCCAACCAAATGATCGAATATTCAAACCAAAATGTTTAAACTTTAACCAAACGTACTTGAACTTGCAATAAAAAGAGATACATTTTCAAGAAGAAAGCTAATTTTCCACAACATGGTCGAATTTTCAAATAAAATAGATTAAACCTCAACGAAAAATAATAATTTTAACGAAATAGTTTCTTTTACAAATAACTCAAATTTACAACAAAAAGTCATTTTAAATGAAAAAATATACATTTCTAAACAAATAGTGAATTTTACGAATAATAATAATTGGTAACCAAACAGTAGCATCAACAACGATTCAATTTAATTTTTAAACCGAAGAGGCGAATATTGAAGAAAAAAGTTAATTTTCAACCAGAAAAGGTGAACTTTCAACCAAAAATACGACTTTCTTTATCATAAAAGATAAATCCTAAAGTAGAACTACAAATTTGCTATTGAAAAAAAAAGAATTTTCAACAAGGCACTTGAATTTTTGACCAAAAAAATGCCCTTTGAACAAAATTTTTGCATTTTCAACCAAATTTTCGAATTCTAAAATAAACAAGAGTTACACTTTTACACGAAAAATACGCATTTTTCAGAAGACAATTGAATTATCATCTTGGAAAGATGAATTCTTAACAAATAGTTTGTTTTCAACAAAAAATATGAATTTTTAGGTAGTTGCATTTCAATCAGTACAAACAGTTGCATTTACAATCAAGTGGTTAAATTTTCATGCCAAAAATACGATTTTTTTAATAGACTATCCATTTTTCTACAAACAAATTATTTTTAAATCAAGAAAGATAGATTTTCAACACAAAAAGTATACTTTTCTATCATGAAAAAAAATAATTTTCAATCCAAAACTATTACTTCTTTATTAAAAAAAAGCAAATATTCAACAAGAGAATTAAATTTTCGTTCAAAAAACTTGACCAAATAGTTAAATTTTCAAACACAAACGATTAATTTTCAAACAAAAATGAAACACTTAAATTTTCACAGTCAAAATTAATTTTAAATTAGGAAAAACGAATCTTTTAAAAAGCAGTTGAATTTTCAAAACAGACGAATTTTATATATAAAATAATGGAATTTTCAACTCAATAATATGTAGTTTCAACAAAAAGGTCAGTTTCCAATCAAATAGTTGAATTTTACCTTGACACATTTAGTTTTAAATCTAAAATATGAAAAAGAAATTAATTATAAATGGAACAGGTAACTTTTCATTTTAGAAATAGACTTCATTTAAAAAATTATTTTGTAAAAAAAGACTGTGTAATCTTCTACAAAAAAGTTAACTTTTCTACGGCACAGTTATCTTTCCAAAGAAATTTTTGAATTTCAAAGACAAAAAGACGAATTTCCTATATAAAATATTACAATTTTCAAGCGAAGAATATGAAATGTTAACCAAAAAGTTCATTTTAAACCAAATAGTTAAATTTTCAGTTTAGGAAATAATTTTCTTACTCGAAAAAAGCGAAATTCTAAAAAAGTTCATTTTTCAACTAAACATTTAAATTTCCTGCTAAAATTATGAATCTCCCACCAAAAAAAGAAATTTGTAAGAAACTAAATAAATCTGGAACCATTTAGTTAAATTTACAAACTAAAAAGATTAAGTTTTAAAAAAAATGATATTCTTAAATTTCCATTGTGAAAAATTGATTTTAAATTATGAAAGATGAATCTTTCAAAAAGCAGTAGAATTTTCAAAGCAGACGAATTTTCTATACAAAAATAATGGAATTTTCAACCCGATAATATGAAGTTTCAAGAAAAAGGTCAGTTTTCAATCAAATAGTTAAATTTTAACTTGACACATTTAGTTTTTAAACCCAAAAATAAATTTTCAACAAAAATCACACATTTTTAACCCAATAGTTGACTGATTAATTTTCAGCCAAATGAGTGAAGTTATAAAATATAAAATTGATGACAATTACCTCTGAATATTTGAATAATTTTTTCCCCATAGTTCCAGCTCTCCATCAGCTTCACGTATGAGCTAGACCCTTCCATCTATCTTTCCACGAATTTAAATGTGGAATAGGTGACAACTGGAAGATAAAGTTTTATTGTAAAATTCACAATTAAAAATCAAGTTTAAACTACATAATTAATGCTACAATATTCAGTCATTATTTAAATAATCAAAAATGACTTTAAGCTTGTATTATAATATAACCTAAAAAATAATAACAGTATCAACTATTTGGAATGTCACATAATTATATAAAATACATACTTACAAATACGATCGTTTAAAATCTCATCACTAGGGAATAACTCGAGAAACACCTCAAGCACAGCACTAGTAATACTTGCGAATACTTAAAAACTACTCATCGCTAATTATCAGCAGCACGCGGTCCACGCGTCCGTTATGCAAATTGGCACCAAAGACCAATTAGCAATACCCGGTAACCTACACATTTTCACGCGCATGATTGGCGCGCAAACGTCGAGCAGTCGAGCATATGAGATGGTTGATCTAGTCCTTCGAGAATGGTCGAAATGAGTGAAAAAAAAGATCCGCGTATTGACCATACCGAAAGGGATACCTTAGTTATCCCTGATAGTGAGTCTGGTGTTCTTATAATCGTCAGACTGGCCATAAAATAAGAGTCTTTCTGACTATGTCGAAAAAATGTTGGAAAGACCGTTCGACCATATAGGAATGACTGGCTCTGTAAATTTTGACTTTCTAACTTTGACCATCCATTTTTCTCCGTGCAGATAGCAAGGGAAAGGGTGCAAAACACGACACCCCTACTTCAGGTTAAACTGCGTTTAGGACACCTCAAAGATATAACCAAGAAGATGGCCCGTCACCAGGAATTCCATTTTTAGGAGGATACGAGCAGATTGATCTTCAGCATGAGCTACATCAAAACCCACTTGCTGCTACTACAAATGTGAGAGGACAGCCTAACCTATGAGAATGAACCAGATCATACCCATTATGGACAGCAAGACTTTTTGAATCAACAAGGGTATCACTATGCTGATACTCAGAATCAACAGCAGGAATCTGCAGCATGGAATTTCCCACACGTTTTCAATAACCAACAGCAGAACCTTGAGCATCCACAATGGAACCCATATGCTAATGCTCAGAATCCAGATCCGGCATCTCTAGCAGAGCATGACCCACGCCATCCCATTCGAGGTCAGGCAGCGGTATATACATACACACTTGAAGGGATGCCGGAGAATATTCTATTTAATGAAGGATATGGATTTCCACCTCATCAGGGTGGCCATGAGCATTATGGATCCGACCATGAACAATAATACTTCCAATGAACTAATGCAACTATATTGCATCAACTATATAGTTTCAATGGAAATATCGTTCTAATGCCAACACATATATTTTCAAATTAATTTTCATATGTAATATTTCTTTACGAACATACAGTTTTGACAAACACTATTGTATTTCTGCTGATATCTGCTTTCCAAAAAACTTTGTTTATCATATGGGTAATTGTCAAATTGAAGGCAAACTTGAAGTCCCAATAATATAACATTAACTTAGAAGCTCGTGCCGATTTTATTTTTTTATTTTAATAAACACTTATTATCATCCTCTACAGAATGGGCAGTTCCTTTTTTTTCATTTCTGTTCCCATTTAATTTAATTTAATATAAGAACACCCGAAACGTCATTACCGTACGACGTCCCAACCTCACTTTGCACAAGGATAAACTGATTTTCTCCGTTTTTTTAGACAGTAACCTGAAAAACGCTTAATGTAACAAGTTTGTAAACTTCACATGAACATAAATTTAATGTATGCACATTTTTTAATTCAAATAAATAATATTTTAAAAGCCTTGATGTCTGTCCCTCAATGTTTTCCATTTCAGAAGTCATTACCGTACGTCTGTTTCTCTAGTAAAATATTGTAGTTACAGTTGAGTAATAAATAGAAAAATATTAGGCGTATTGTTTAATACAAGTTTTTATAAAATTGAGCTTAAATTATTAACTCTCTTTTCTGTGAATCCGATATTAAAACTGAAAAGTGCATCTTGACAACAAAAACGTCATTACCGTACGTGCGTTAAAAACCATTTTCGGAGTGAAAAAAAATTTATGAAAACAATTCCGTTACTTGCTTGGTGGTGTTTTCTTTCATAAGTAGGTGACTTTTGATAATTAAAATTTGTTATTTTTTTATACACAATAAAAAAGGTTAAACTTACACATTTTTCTCGCATCATTACCGTACGGTACAATAGAACAGCGTATGACTGATTATATGCGCGTGCCCATGGATTCATTATTATTTCTTATTTTCATAACTGCCCCTTTTGGATTTAAAATAGTTACATGTGATAAGATCAATTTCCGTTATGAAATATTTAATTCCTAATAATAATATGATTGCCACTGTAGGTGCTGAAATTTGCCTGCAATTTGACAATTACCCATATAATAAAAAACAGGCTACAAAAAATTATGTTGTACTTTTGTCATTCATTTTTCGCCGTTATTAGTGATGTAAGCTCGAAATTGATTCATTAAAAATGTTATGTTTGACTGATTATTCGGTAATTGCCCTAGCTGATGATACAATCAATATTCCTGGCTGAAACGATAACTTTCTTTATGTAACTTATTTACAGTCAAATTATCATGTAACTGAATTTCATTGATTTTGGTTGTTTTTTTATTGAATATTTTTTGTCACGGATTCAACATTTTTTAATTTATTCATTCTGAAGAATAGTTCTTTCTTCACATTCCAAGGCCAAGAATGTACATGAAGAAATATGTATGTGTAGAACTGTAAACATGACGTAGCTTATCTCCAATTTTGAGAAAATGCCTGCTGATTCTTTGCATTAATTTAAGAATGATAAGAATTTTTTATATGGAATGGATCAATGGGCTATAAATTTATAAAGCATATTCAACCCGACTAAAATCATATATTTTCAAGAATAATTGTATGAAGTCTCAACTAAAGAGTTCAACGTTCAACCAAATATCATATATCCAGTATTATATTTTCCTTCGAGAATTAATATTTTTTCGTTGAAAGCAGGAATATCTGGTTGAAAATCAATTTTTTTGTTGAAGATCCATCATTTTATTCGAAAATGCATCTCTTTGGTTGAAAACTTAACTATTTGCTTTAAAATACGTTTTTTTAAATTGAAAATAAATTGTTTTCAAACTGAGAATGTAATTTTTCTAATGCCAGTAATTAGCTAAGTTTTAACAATTTTGGTTTAGAGAGATAATAAAGTATCTTTTGCGTAAAAAGCTAAAAAAAAATAAGCACTTGAAGCCCCTGAATGTGTATTTGTATTGACGTATTATTTATATTTATTCCTATTATAATTCGACGCTCATTGATTTTATTTAAATTTAAAATTGTAAAAAATTATCTTATCTCTTAACTTTAATCAAACAATCAGAAAGCAATGTCTTCAAATCGGAGACAGGCTTTACCACATCTTTAAATTATAATTGATCAATGTATTTATATTTTCATGATTTTGCATGAA
>CAKNXH010063002.1:0-28225 GCA_932178445.1 Andricus quercusramuli | reverse complement strand
AACTCTATTTTGTCCGGACCCTCTCGGCTGTCTCTCTTCCTCTTCAAAAGATCCTCCCCGTCACTTGTGCTCGACTCTCTCTCCCTTGTCTTCTCGCTTCCTTCGTTCCGCCTTCCCCCTCTCCCAGAAGCGCTACTCGACCCTGAGCCACGCGTTGTTGTCCATCGTGACACGTGGGAAATTTCCTCCCCGTCTATTTCACTAGCAGCACTGACAGCACTCTTACTGCTTCCCTTCCGCTCTGCCGCCGGTAACTGGGACCTCTCCGTGCAGTGCCCACTGGAGTCGACAGATGTCTCTGAAGACTCGCCGTCAAATTTTCCCTTTATTTCCCTTCTTTTTTTTCTTTTCTACTCCTCACAGCCCCTGCAGACAACCCTTTCTCTCCCTTAACCTCCCCTAACTCTGCTAGAACCAACCTTGACCCCTCAAAGGCCCAAGAATCCCGGCCACAAACTACTCCGACTCCTTGCCACCCTAATCTCACTTTCTCTATCTACCTAAATCCCATCTCAATCCCACGCTAAAAAAACTTTTTCTCTCCCCAATTCACCCCACACAACTCTACTCACCTCCTGGGCTTCCACCCTCACACTCAAATCACACCTTCCACACAAATTCCGTAAAATCCTCTCACCACCTGTCACCAAACATGTTCTCACTTCCGCCACCAACATGCCAGTCCTCCGTTTTCTATAAATAATTACCCTCAATAACCAGACTTAATTTGAAAGAAATTTTTAAAAAAATGTTGACACAAGATACAGCTTTTTACTGTCGTGAAATTTTCTCGTAGGGCAAGCCATTATTCATTCACAGTCTTTTAGGTAATATATTTTTTTGAATCCAGGCTCTACATTGTTGGTTCAAAGTTTAACTACTTAGCTAAAAATGAATTATTTCGGTAGAATTTTTTTTGTTACATTGTATAATTCACCTTTTTGGTTCAAAATTTATTTCTTTGGTTAAAAATTTAACTAATTTTGACTGGAAGTTCGTGGATTGTATCGAAAATTAATCTTTTTTGATGGAAAATTAATTTTTTTGAATAGAAAATTAACCTTTTTGGTTGACAGTAGAACTTTTTTGTTGAAAATTAAATTAATTGTTTTAAAGATTCATCATTTCAGTTTGCAAATTCAACTTGTTCTTTGATAGTTGAACTTCTGAGTCAAAAATATATTTTTTGTTGTTGAAGATTCATAATTTTATTCAAAATTTCCTCTGTTTGGTAATTTTTTAATTCGAAGGAAAGAATGTTGCCAAATTCATACACATAATTAAGAATTTCAGTTTCCTTGCGTGAATTTTGTGAGAATTTTTCAGAACATAATTCCATCGAAAATTTTTATTACAAAGATTAATCTTGGGGAAAAAATGGAATAGTTAACTTTTGGTTAAAAATTTTTTTTCAATGGAAAAAAACTGATTTCTAATCAAAGAAATGAGTTTTTATCAAATTTTCAACTGAAGAATATGAACGATAAACCAATCATGGAATAGTTTGATTGTCAGTTGGAAAATTCATTTTCAATAAGAAAAGAACGAATTTTTAACAAAATAGTTCATGTTTAATAAAAGCAAATAATTTGTAAAATTTGTAAATTTTATTCAGAATCCTCAATAATAATTGAATTCAATTACAATTAATTGTTTTTCAAATGAATATTATTTATTTGTTTAGTAAGAATACAATAATCAAATCTTTCTATTAAAGAAAATATTTAATGTTCAAAGTTACTAAAATTATTGTTTGAATTTAAAATATCAATATTCGAAAAAAAATTTGGAGGACTGAAAAATCACGGAAAATAAAATTTCCGACTCTGTCAAATTCCCGAATGACGAAAATTTTGAATATGTAATACAATTGCCGATTAATAAAAGGCCCGAATAATTAAATTCCCAAAATGGGAAATTCCCGAAAATTTATTATTGTTCATAGCTATATTCTCTTACAGTAATGCTGGAAAGTCGCTTTTTTTCTGAAATTTTGAGTTCTGCTTTGACTTTTTAGTTATGATCAAATAATTAATGAACCTGAACAAGAATCATTTTTTAAATAGTATTTTTCTTTTTTAAGTGAATTATTTGTGCTCTTTTCCCAATTTAAAAAAAATTAATTTAAACAAAAAAGGTATCTTACACAAGAAGCAAAAACAAAGATTGGAATAATTCGGACTAGTTGGGAGAACTAGGTGTGTAGATGATTTGTGAAAGTTTTGTTTTAAATTACAACAAGAAGTTTATAGCAAAGCGTAAAAAAAAATTTGCAATTGAACATATTTTGATATCAGCCCCCCCCCCTCCCTCCAGCAAAATATATTTATGAAAAAAAAGAGATTGTTTCAAATATGTTTTTCTCTAATGTTTATTTATTATTTGTTCATAACTGAAAAGGCAAAGCAAAGTGAAACATTTCAGAAAAAACACAACTTTCTAGCATTTATCTAAGAGAATATAGTTATAAACAATTATAAATTGTTTAAACAACTATTTTTATTAACTCACATTAATCATTACCTCGCTAAGTGAAAAGTGGACAAAAAGTTAAAAATTTCAGAAAAGACCGAAATTATCTGGCATTAATATAGATGAAGATAGTTATTGATAATAATAATTTGTTTAAACAACTATTTTTGCTACATTAAGTTAAATATTAACTCACTCCAAGTGAAAAGTGAACAAAGAGTTGAAAATTTCAGAGAAAAACGCCATTTCTAGCATTATTCAAAGAGAATATTATTAACAATAATAATAAATCGTTGAGGCAATTATGTTTGTTAGCATTAATAAAAAAAACAACAACCTCTCGCTCATTAGAAATTGGACAAAAAGTAGAAATTTTTTGAAAAAACCGTGACTTTCTATCTCCTTTCTAAGATAAAATTCCTAAAAACAATAATAAATTGTTCAAACAATTTATGTAAACATCTAATAATCAATATAAAGTAGTGTTTTTTGTATCAGAAACAGTTTGCATCAAGAAAATCGCAAAAAATCATAATTGGCGCCAAAAACTCGCAAAAACCATTTCGTCACTACGGGATTTTTTTGGGACCCTATAAAACAGACGAATGGGAGTCATGAAGGTATTGCAAAAGTCATATTTTATTCGTATTCTATGGCTGATTGTGAAGGAAAATGTTGAGTTTCAACTCGATTCAGCTAATATTGAGGATTTTGAATAAAATTTACAAATAGTTTTTTTTTCCTATGGGGAATACGTGTTAAATTTCATGGGGCTTGCGCCACCTCTAAGTATAATTTTTTTTTTCAAAATAAAAATAAATGGAATTATTCATATTTACTCAAGTTGATGATCATTCAAGGAAAATGACTGTTGTAAATTTTGTTCAATGATTGCAATTTTTTATTAAAAATCATGAAAATACAAGGAAAATAAGAAAAATAGAAATATATTGATACATTATAATTTCAAGATTGTAAAAGCTTATAATTTTTCCTCACTTTGTTCAAACAGTCATACGGCAATGTTTGTAAATTGGAGATAGTCTATATCGCTTTTACAATTTCACAATATGATATTTTTATCGTTTGAGTAAAGATAATAGTGTTACACGTGCGCTAGATTCCATTAAATTTTTATATTTTTTACGTTTTCCATTTTTATAACCATTTTTTAATAATTATATACAGTCCTCAATATTTTTTTTTATAAGGCAATTAAATTTTTACTGCTAAATTGGGAAATATCTGGACTACTCAAATTAGTAATTTTCTAATAAATTTTAGTGTTTTAATTTTTGCTAGTAAAATCTGTGAAATTGAAATTAAAGAATTCTGAATCAGAACAAAATCAAATTCAAAATCTCATTTTACGTCCAACAATCAAGTCAACACATAGAACTCCTGAAAATAAAACAAGAATTCGACGATAAAATTTGGACAACCACCACAAAACGCTCCTATTGCAATTCCTAAAAAACAAAATAAAAAATTTGTTTCTTTGGACAAAAATAAAAAAAAAGAAAAATGAGAAGGCAACCAACCACATCCCCTTCCTTCTCTTTTTTATTTCTTTCGTCTTTTTTATTTTTATTATTATCAAGTCACAATAAAAACACATGCAAAGTATTTACCGACGTTTCGGTGCTCACACAGCACCCTTATCAAGGCAAGAAAATGAAAACAGGTGGGAACAGCGACCAAGCGACGACGCTATCTCCTCGATACCTGAGATCTAAATGTGGGTCAATAGGCTAATCCGTCACAACAAACAAGAAATAGGAGAAAGTCAAGATTCATGAAAACTAAATGTAATCAATCAAACTTGAATAACTTTTGTTCAATCTATCTAAATCAGTTTTTAAATTAATAGAGGACTTATTTTGTTGTTTAATATAAAGCATTTCCATGAATTCTCTCTTTCTCTCATTACTTTCACTATGCAAAATTTCAACATTATCCCAGTCAAACTCATGGTCAACATCAAGAAACCCTCTCGTATGTCTAGCAAGAACACTCTTATAACAACGTCCCAAACAAACATCACTTTTGTGCTCCTCCACCGTAGTATTAAGAAGTCTTCCAGTCTGTCCCACGTAAGTCATCACAGTAAATCCCAAGAATAAATTTTATCTTGAAATCAGATAAAAATGCTGCAGCACGTTTATCTACTGAAAGATAAAATTTATCTGCCAAAAGATAAAATTTATGTTGCGAAAGATAAAATTTATCTGGCGGAAGATACATTTTTTTCACGAAAATATTTATGTCAAATGCGTGAGCCTATGTAACCTGAAAAGAGCGACTAGGCTCTTCGCAGATATTTTGAAAATCTATTTCCCCTTGTTAGAAACAACACTTTATTTAAATAATTCAAACCAAAAACCAATAGCCTATACTTACACGATATATATACTGCACTTAGGTTACCTTATAGTGCTTGTTTACAAATTTAAAAGTCTTCATCAGAGTCGACAGAAACTAAAGGTTCGTCCAACAGAAGTAAAGGACTGAACTTGGCTGAGTGTCCTTGTCCTCCCAGTGCTCCCAATCTTGCTCCCCAACCGCACTGCGCATGCGTCGCGTTAAATTTCGGATTCGCTGCATAGCGCGCGCTTATTTAAAATGTTTGAAATATGCAAATTAATTGTTTGAACAAATAATAATTAGAAAATGCATTAAAATACATTTTTCATTGCAAAATATACATTCGCATTCATAAATATAATGATAATTAGATTTCACTGCTGGAATCTTTCTTCGATGTCCAAAGGAATAATGCGTTTTCAGCAGTGAAATCAAATAATTATTATATTTATGACTGCGAAAGTATATTTTGCAATGAAAAATGTATTTTAATGCATTTTATAATTATTATTTGTTTAAACAATTAATTTGCATATTTTAAACATTTTAAATAAGCGCGCGTTATGCAGACAATCAGAAATTCGGCGCGACGCATGCGCAGTGCGATTGGGGAGCAAGATTGGGAGCACTGTGTCCTCCGCATCGCAGAGGCTCTAACCGGCCAGGGTTTAGAACCATGCTCTCAATTTCGGGTGCTTTCCGTACTGCACATGCGTCGTGTCAACCGCGTGATCGGCTACCTTTGGCGCGCTTATTTAAAATGAATTTACTGTACAAGAAAATTGTTCGCAACAAAAAATATCTCCAAAATCATTAAAAATAATTCTTTGATCACAAAATAGAGTTATGAAGTGAAACGTAAAATAATTATTTGATTTTCATTTCTGGAAAATAAATAATTGATTTTAGATCTAAAGAAAGGAATACCTTTTTCATTAAAAATATGAATTTAAAATCATTTTTAATATTTTCATGCAATTCACGATTATTTTTTTTAGCAAATAATTATCATGAAAAACAAAACAAAATTAATCATGTCAGATAAGCGCGCAATAGAGTATTTCTATTAAGCCATAACATTTCAAAATGGCTGAATGGTTCCAGGTTCAAAAGTTCATGTAATGTACTTTTCGAGGATCAATTAGATTTATAAAAAACGAAATTGGAATCACACACACATTCAAAAAATTAACATGATTTAAAACATCCTTGATCAGTAAATTCAGCATTGAGAGTTTGAATTTTTTTAAATTATGTTTGAATTGTCTATTGCAAAAATTACTGTGAAAAACAAAATCTCTAAATTTGTTATCCAAGAATCTGTGAAATTTCCCTAGCATTCAGTTAAATTTCATAAATTTTGATTCAGAGATGAAAAAAGGCTCAAAAATTAGAATATAGCTTATTAGGCACTCAAGTTCGTACTTATTCCCCTCTTGCCCGATAAAGAAAATATATTTTTTCGAAATCTTTTTATTCATTTCTGAGACAATAGAATACTTTTAACTTTCGTCACATTGCCTCGTACCACGAACCATTATTTATCCACAGTTTTGTAAACAATATATTTCTTATCAATCTCCGCTTCGATAGAAGCCACAATTTCGTAAACTCTCTAGAAATTATTCATAATAATTTATATTTATGGATTTTTAAAAATAATACTGCATCTGTACACAATCGTACGAATTCGCCAATCCGAATATTAAAAAAAAAAGGATATTTAGAGGTAGTACAAGCCCCATGAAGTTTAGCAAGTATTTCCCATAAGAAAATAATGATTTAAACAAATTATTATTGTTTATAACCGTCTTCTTCTTTATTAATGATAGATAGTTCTTCTGAAATTAGTACCTTTTTAACCACTTTTAAATTAATAAAGTAATTAAAAATGCAAGTTAAAAAACACAGTTGTCAAAGCAATTTATTATTGTTTATAACTATATTCTCTTAGATAATTGCCTAGTCTTCTTCTATATTAATGGTAAATAGTTGCAGTTTTTCTGAAATTTTCAACTTTTCTTTAATTCTTTATTTAGGAACAAGTAATACATATTAATATTATTGGAAAAGGCTTTCAGTAACTACTTCAAGGGAAATTTACATTGAATATGATTCATATACAAAATTTGAAAACTTTTTGGAAGTCACTTCAAGTGGACGATAGACAAGTAGTGGAAAATTGTAGAAAATATCGCAACTTTCTACCAAGAAGCAGAGAGAATATTAATAACAATGATAATAAATTGTTATAACATTTATTTTGGTTACCATGAATTAATTATCACTTCACTCTAATTGGAAAGTGGACAAAAAGTGAAAAATTTCATAAAACATCGCAATTTCTAGTAATATTGGAAGATAGCTTTTGACAATGAGAATTTGTTTAAATAATTATTTTTGCAGAATCGAATCAAATATTGACTCACTACAAGTAAATACTGGAAAAAACGTTAAAAATTACAGATAAAAATCGCGCTTTCTAGCACCATTTGAAGAGAATATTAATCACAATAATAATAAATTGTTTAAACAATTATCGCCAACGGCGATACCACCCTGAAAACACCAGTTCTTGTAAGATCACTGAAGTTAAGCAGTATTGCGCGGTTAGTACTGGATGGGTGACCGTTCGGGAATACTGCGTGCTGTTGGCCCGTCGTGGGTGTGGTGGACCCACACTTGTAGTAAATATGCACCTAGAAACACTACCCGAATCAGGTAGTGAGGCAGTGAAAAGAATATTATTTACAATAATAATCCATTTTTCACACAATTATCTCCTGAACGTTAATTAGGTATTACCTCGCTAAAAACAATAATAAATAATTTGCTCAATTTATTTCAACAGCTATTTATCAGTATAAGGTACTGTTTTATATATTAGCAATTTACATGTAAACCCCAGAAAAAAATGATAATCAGTGCCAAAAATTCGCAAAACCGTATGGGGTTTTTTGGGACCCTATAAAACAGACTTATGTGTGTGATATTTGGAAAGTAATATTTTATTCGTATTCCAGGCATAATTATGAACATAAATTTCAATTTTCAGCTCGATTCAGCTTATATTGACGATTCTAAATAAAATTTACAAAAACGTCTTTTTTGCAGGAACTAAGTGTTAAACTCCATAGGTCTTGCGCCACATCTAAATATATAATTTTTTTAGAACAAAAACTAGTTTTCGGGGAAAATATGCTACTTTCGCCCCACTTGTCAGGGGAAAAAGGTAGAAATTTCAGAAAAAAAAATCGCAACTGTCTGGCATTAATACAGATGAAGATAGTTACGAAAAACGATCGTTATTTTAACATCATTCCTTAAAATCATATAAAATTCTATTTTACAGAGATTTAATTGTTGGCATGACGTCATAAGCATAGATATGAGATTGTATTATTCTTGCGATAATCGTGCGAGTGTGAGGTGCTAGTTGATTAGAGCACATGAGAATGTCACTAACACAAAGTCATTAAGTGTACATATCCTGGCCTTAACATATATATACAAGCGCCCATCTGAGAATCCGTCAGTTGCCTCCTGCGAAAATGAGGTTCCTTTTCTGCTCTTCTGCCATCATGTTGATGTTCTTTAATTATGTTGGTAAGTATAATAATAATCATTATTATTATTCCAGTACGTGGCAAATGGCGATTCTTCATCCCTCATATCTTTAAAATTTGAAATTCATGAATTTGTCTTTTCACAGAAATATCATCAGGTATGGAGCCAGAAGACAGGAAGGGAAAGGGTATAAGCAGATTTTTCAGTCAATCATCAGGCAAAAAGTCAAGACGGACACAGCCTCTGGTATTCAGAGATTCGACAAAGTCTATAGAACCTGAAGTACCCGAGGAGAAGCCAGGATATGATGATGGCCTGTTACGTGCAATTTCATACAAAGACAGGTTGACATTGCGAATAAATTTAATTGGCTACCATATGTTGATACGGACCCACCAGAGGGGAACAATCCATGGGGAGAGGACAAAGCGGGGCGCAGGCGACGCTATGATTCTAGCAGATCAGTATACAAACAGAGGGGGTGGGCAAAGCCAGAGGAACTACGAGAAGGCTCGACATCTTCTACACATCATGAAATGCCTGCTTCGGCTTCATTAGGGAGTCAGACAAGTAAAGTAAATCGAGGTGTCCTTCAGCGTCAGCTAATGCATAACCCACTTATGAGAGGGATCTCCAGCAACAGACAACCCGACTTGCCTACTTCAGGTTTAACTGCGATTAGGACACATGAAATAGATGAAGCTGACCGTCAGCGTGCGCTACGTCATAACGCACAAGTTACTACTCCACATTTGACAGCACTGCCGAACCTAGGGAATGAAGAAGATCATACACAACATGGCAATATTCACCATTTAGGGCAGGGATCTGCTTTAAGGTCTAACCCATACGTTGACAATCCAGAATTTTGGTATCCACCTTCAATTAAACAATGGTATCCACATTTTGATACTCAGACTCAACAGCAGGTATCTCCAGCATGGAGTGACCCACAACCTTTCAGTAACGAACAGCAGAACCTTGTGTCTCAGCAAGGGTATTCACATTTTAATACTCAGACTCAACAGCAGGCACCTGCAGCATGGAATTACCCACAAGTTTCCAGAAACGAACTGCAGAACCTTTAGCATCAGCAATGGCCTCCATATGCTATTGCTCATAACCCAAATGCGGCATCTGGAGAAGAGCTTGACCCACACCATCTCATTCGAGGTCAACCGGTATATGCAGATCAATATGAAGGAATGCCGCACAATATTCTTTCTACTGAAGGATATGGATTACCATCTAATCAGGGTGGCCATGCTCATAACCCAAATCCGTCATCTGGAGCAGAGTTTGACCCACGCCATGTCATTCGAGGTCAAGCGGTATATGCAGACCCATTTGCAGGAATGCTGCAGAATACTCTTTCTACTGAAGGATATGGATTTCCATCTTATCAGGATGGCCAAGAGCATCGTGGATCCGGCCAAGGGCATCATGCATCCGGCCATGGGCATCATGGATCCGGCCATGACCAATAATAATTTCAATGAACTATGGCGACCATATTGCAACCAAATATACCGTTTCAATGGAAATATCATTTCAATGCCAACCCTTACGTTTTCAAATTCATTTTCATGTGCAATGTTTCTTTATAAACATACTGATGTCTGCTTTTCAAAGAACATTGTTTATCATATAATAAAAAACAGGCTACAAAAAATTATGTTGTACTTTTTTCATTCCTTTTTCACCGTTATTAGTGATGTAAGCTCGAAATTGAATCATTGAAAATGTTATGTTTGACTGATTATTCAGTAATTGCCCTAGCTGAAGATACAATTTTTATGTGCAATTTTTATTCATAAAATTCAAGAGATGCTAGATAATTGCCTATAATTAAAACATTGGTGATTTGATTTCAGTGTGTCTGACTGAAATATTTTATGAATTATGACCGCGAATCGGTCGAATTTATTAAAATTAAAAATGTCAAACGTAGATTAGTTTAATAAAACAGCGCGATGATGTGATATTGTTAACTCTATTCACACAATGATGTCATATCGTAGAACTGTCAACATGATATTTTTCGTTGAGAATTAATATTTTCTGGTTGAAAGCAGAAATATTTGGTTGGAAATCAATTTTTTTGTTGAAGATTCATAATTTTATTTAAAAATGCATTTCTTTGATTGAAAACTTGAATATTTGGTTGAAAATACGTTTTTTTATTGAAAATAAATTATTTTAACTGAAAATATAATTATTCTATTTCCAGTTTCCAAATTATTATTTTTATATCAAACATGTTCTTTCCTAATTCAAAATTCAACTGTGTGATTAAAAATTCACGCATTTTGTTTAACATTATTTTTATGAAGAAACTTAATTTTCCTGATGAGAAATGCAACTCTTTGGTCAAAAATTCACCTACTTCATTGAATGTGGAAACCTTTTGTTGAAGATTAATTCAATTTTTTTGGAAATTTCTAATTCTAATTGAAAATTTATAACTTTAGTTGAAAATTCATATTTTCTGTTTGGAAATTCAGCTGAAATTCAGTTCAAATTTTTGTTGTTCTTGAAAATTATTTGTTTGAAAAATGGTCTGTTTTGCTAGAAAATTAATTCAAGACAACTTATTTTTGAAAATTTTGCCATATAATTGCAATTTTCTTTTGAAAATTATAAAAATGTGTAATCGAAACAAATTCTAAAAATCTAAAACAGAACTCTGTTGAAAAGAAGCGCTTGAGAAATCTGAATGTATATTTGTATTTATGTATTATGTGTATTTATTTTTATTATAATTTAAAGCTCATTGGTTTTTCCTCACTGTTACATTCTAAGAAATTATTTTTGCTCCTAACTTTAATCAAACAATCAAAAAGTAATGTTTTAAAATCGGAGACAGGCTACATCACGTTTAAAATTACACAATGTGATCTACTTGTTGTGCCAATAGTCTCAATAATGTCATACAATTGCGTCGTTTTATTAAATTTTATATTTTTCAAGTTTTACATTTCAATAACCTCTTTTTAATTATTATTTATAGTAGGGTGGTATTTCCTATAAAAAGGACGTTTTTGTAGATTTTATTCAAAGTCGTCAATAGTAGCTGAATCCAACTGAAACACAACATTTCTTGTCACAATTAGCCACAGAATACGAATGAAATATCACTTTTCTGCGAGTATTACCGTTTTAGGTCGAGTCCCACATTCAGTGCGAAAATGCATTCTCACCTACTCTACAAAAAAAAAAAAAAAAAAAAAAAAAAAAAAAAAAAAAAAAAAAAAAAAAAAAAAAAAAAAAAAAAAAAAAAAAGTACATAAAATAGAACCTTATACTGATATCTGATTAGATTCAGAAAAAATATTTATTTAGATGGAATATTATTGTTGAAAGCTTGAAAGCAACTTTCAAGCATTACTCTAAGTGTATATTAATAATAATAAATAATAATAATAATATATATATATATATATTTTTTTTTTCAAAATAAAAATAAATGGAATTATTCATATTCACTCAAGTTGATGCTTATTCAAGGCAAATAATTGTCAGAATATTAATTCAATAATTGCAATTTTTTATGAAAAATCGTGATCATTATAATTTTAAGATTGTAAAAGATTCTCATTTTTCCTTACTTCGTTCAAACAATCATAAGTCAATGTTTGTAAATTGGAGACAGACTATATCGCTTTTACAATTCCACAATGTGACCTTTTTATCGTTTGAGCCAAAGTAATAATGTTACACGTGCGCTAGATTTTATTAAAGTTTTCTATTTTTCACGTTTTGCATTTGAATAACCATTTTTTAATAATTATATACAGTCCTTAATAATTTTGTTTGCAACGCATTTAATTTTCTACTGCTAAATTGGGAAATATCTTGACTACTCAAATTAGTAAATTTCTAATAAATTTAAAACTTTTAACTTTCGTCACATTGTCTCGTACCACGAACTTTATTTATTCTCAGTTTTGTAAACAATATATTTCTTATCGATCTTCGCTTCGATAGAAGCCACAATTTCATAAGCCCTCTTGAAATTATTCATAACAATTTACATTTATGAATTTTTAAAAATAATACTATTTATGATATTTTTCGTGGTTTTTTTCATGCAAATTGTTTCTTATACATAAAATGCTCTCTTCTGTCAGATAGCTTTGCTGCTTAAATTATTTCTATTTTGTATATTTTATATATTATTTTATATACTAAAAAAAAAAACATTTTTTCATTTGAAAATTCTTTTCGCTTTCGTTAGAAAATTAAACTTCTTTCTTGAAAATTAATTTTCTTCAACTGAAGACCTAACCATACAATTTTACGATGAAAATTCATAATTTTAATTAAATATTGATTTTTTTTGAATTAATTTATCCACGGAACATTTTAATTATGTCATTTTCGATTGAAAATTTATATTTTTTTTAGAAAATTGATTCTATTGGTTAGAAGCTAATCTTTGTCATTATTTGTAACATAGATATCCAAATTCAGATTTTTTTCTTATGTCGGAAAAATAATATCATTAACAATAATAATAAGTTGTCCAAACAATTATTTCTGTTATCAATAATGACCTATTATCACTCTTCAATTCAAATTGGTACAAAATGTAGATCATTTTTTAAGAAACCGCGACTTTCTACCTCCATTCTAAGAGAAAATTGATAATTACAATAACAAATTGTTTAAATAATTCATGCAATAATCTATTTATGTATATAAATATATAATAAGATTATATATATAAATATATATATATATATATATATTCTATTTATATATATTTATTTATATTGGAGAAAACGGGAGGGCGGTGAGCCAACGTGTAAAGGAACATGAGAGTAGTGTCAGGCTGAAACATTTCACGCATATTAGGATGATCTAAATTTTTATTCTTCGATTTTTTTTTGAATCTACAAAAAAATCGATTGTTTCTTGTTTTCTAAAAAAATTATATTTGCAGGTGGCACAAGCCGCATGAAATTAAAAACATTTCCCATAAGAAAAAAAGATGTTTTCGTAAATTTTATTCAGAGTCGTCAATATTGGCTGAAAGAAATTGAAACACAACAGAACAGAATCTTCACAATTAGCCATAAAATACGAGTGAAGTATTACTTTTCGAATGTCACCCCCATAAGTCTATTTTATACGGTCCCCAAAAAACCCCATAAGTAAAGCAAATTAGTTTTGCGAGTTTTGGCGCTATTTATTTATTCATTTATTCAATTTAGCAAAAATAACTATTCAAGAAAATTATTATTGTTTACAACTATCTTTTCCTTCATTAATATAATTTTATGAAATGAAAAAAATATTTGTGAAATTGATATCTGACTTTAATTCCGTTCTTACTAAAGACGTAAATCAGAAACAATATTTACATACTACAGGTGATAATAAAGCCACTACTTCCAATTATTATTTTCTTTTTTTTCACTAAGTATAAAACAGACAAGAAGATTAAGAGTTTAGAACAAACAATGATAATTTGTCTAAATCTTTATTGCATTATAAGAACTGAAGATTATTAACAATAATAATGAGTTGTTTGGACATTCAATTGTCAAAAATGTTGAGTTCCAACTCGATTCAGCTGATGTTGATGATTTGTACAAATTTGCGGTCATTATTCACAAAAATTGCAGAAAAAAATTGCAATGCATTTTTGAAAGACCCTACTGTACTGTCTTCAATTTATAAAGTGAAATTTGTAGAATCAAGAAGAATATTTTTTCTTTCATCAAAGACGATCGATATCATGACATCATTTCTTGAAATCATGGAAAACTTTTTTTTTCCGATGATCTAATTGTTGATATGAGGTTTGATCTCGATAAGAACAGACATGAGATTCTATGATTCGTGTGAGAATCGCATAGGTGCAAGTGAGATGCTAAATGATTAGAGCACTTCAGTTAGAATTAACATTAGAGAGTCTTTGTCGCACTCATGAATATGGCCAATATGAACTTGGCCTTACTTTAAACATATATAAACGAGCGCATATCTGAGAATTCGTCAGTTGCCTCCTGCAAAAATGAGGTCCCTTTTTGGTGCTTCCGCCATCATATTTATGGTCTTGAGCTATATTGGTAAGTATAATAATAATCATTATTATTATTCCAGTACGTGGCAAATGGCGATTCTTCATCCATCATATCTTTAAAATTTGAAATTCATGAATTTGTCTTTTCACAGAAATATCATCAGGTATGGAGCCAGAAGACAGGAAGGGAAAGGGTATAAGCTTATTTTTCAGTAAATCATCAGGCAAAAAGTCAAGACGGACACAGCCTCTGGTATTCAGAGATTCGACAATGTCTATAGAACCTGAAGTATTCGAGGAGAAGCCAGGATATGATGATGGCCTGTTACGTGCAATTTCATACAAAGGACAGGTTGACATTGCGAATAAATTTGATCGGCTACCATATGTTGATACTTCGCATCTAGGGCAAGGATCTGTATCAGGGTTTGACTCACAGCATACAGAATCTGTAGCAGGGTTTGGCTCACAACTTCCGTACCCAGGAGAGCATAACTTTTGGAATCCACAAGGGTATCACCATGCTAGTGTTCAGCATCCAGATCCGGCATCTGCAGCAGATTTTGAACCACGCCATCTCATTCGAGGACAGGTTGGCGAACCACTACACCCAACTGATGGATTGCCGGAGAATATTCTATTTAATGAAGGATATGGATTTCCATTTCAGCAGGGTGGCCAAGGGCATCATGGATCCGGCCATCACCAATAATATTTTTTATAAACCAAGAAAACCATATTGAAACCACATATACAGATTTAATGGAAATATTCTTATGCCGACACCTATATTTTAAAATTAATTCTCTTATGTAATATTTCTTTGAGTATAGACACTTTTCACTTACACTTGTATTCTGCTGATATCTGCCTTTCAAAAAACTTTGTTTATCATATAATAAAAAACAGGATACAAAAAATTATGTGGTACCTTCTTCATTTTATTTTTCAAATGATCGCCCTAGCTGATGAAACAATCAATATTGCTGGCGGAAAGGATAAATCTCTTCAAATAACTGACTGGAAGTCAAATTATCATGTAAATGATGTTCATTGATTTTGGTTATTTCGTTATCGAATATTTTTTCATCACGGATTGAACATTTTTTTAATTTATTCATTCTGGAGATTAGTTACCTTCTTCGTATGCCAAGGCAAGAATGTAAATAGAAAAATATATATGAGTGTGTGTATGTGAAGGTTAGTGTATTCTTCTATGAAAAAAACCTTGGCGGAGATAACGTTGGATGAGGAAACAAACTTTCCAAGTATTTGTTTAGAATATTGTGCAATTTTTATTAACGAAGTTCAAGAGATGCTGAATAATTTACTATAATTATTGGTCAAAACTGCACCTGAGAAATCATTCAGCATCAGCTATAACACCCAATGTTTCAAACGCGTTTTTCTCGAAACTACATTTTTCAAACTGGCGACCATGATTTCTCAAAAACGGTTCAATCGATTGATTTCAAATTTTAATGGTACATTCAGCACACGTATGGCTATCGCCGGAACTAGGATTTTTGAAAAATATTGAACCGTTTTCTTTTCATAAAAAATAGTCGCAAAAATCATGAAATTTCGGGTCTTGATGTTTAAAAGCATATAAAAAATTGAATTTTCAAGATTTTCAAAAAATCCTAGTTCCGGCGATAGCCATCTACCTATAGATTAACATCAGATTTTGTTTTTTGATTTTGGGTAAGCCGATCGGACAGAATCATGCTCGCCGTTTTTTAATTTCGCTACAAAAAATCTCGAAAAAACCTTGAAAAAAAGGCTGTCAAACGGAATGACTAGTTCAATTATTTGTTGCAGCATGAACCAGATAAATGGAATTTTGAATTACAAAGTGGATTTTTACGTGCACATTTACAAGTATTACTGGTACACTTTTTAGTGCAAAATACATGAATTTTCAATGACATACTTTAATTCAAAAAGAAGAGATAAATATTTAAACAAATTTTTTGTGAGAAAAAAAAATCAACAAATAAGTTAAATGTTCAACAAAAAATTGTATTTTTAACAAAAGAGTTCATTAATGAAATAAATTTTTAACTAGAAAGAGAAATTTTCAATCAAGAAGATTTCATAGTTAATGTTACAAAAAAATGTTCTATAGAGTCCCAAAAATACCCCATAAGTGAAAAAATGGGTTTTGCGAGTTTTTGGTGGTGATTATGACATTTTTGCGGTTTTCTAAAAACATAAATTGTTTCTGATATATGAAGTACTTAACCCTTGGTATAGACACTATAGTTTTATAACGAGGTATACACACTGGGTTAGATTCACCCGGCAAACTTTAACAGCTCATATCTTCGTTCCTAATTGAAAAATTTTGCCTCTTTTTTTGGTTTTTCTCGAGAAAATCCTCAAGAATTGAACAGTACGGGTTTGAAAGTGGTAAATATAAAGGAACATATACATATTTTCAAATGAACAAAGACATCTTTAAAATTTTGGTGAAAAGATCAGAATCAAAATATGAGTGAAAAACTTGAAAATAATTTTTTACACAAATAGCGAATTTTCGCACCCGTTAGCATCTTGATGAAGTAGCTGCAAAAAATAAATAATTTTTATAGATATTTTGAATTGAATAATATCATAGCACACACACAAATAATACACTCAGCCACATGAATTAGACTTTTCACTTACAACATAAGCTATGAACAATACAAATATTCAAATAAAATAACATTTACTTACATTTCGATTTTTCTGTTTTTCTGAATTTTGTAACACCATATACACACTGGGTGTAAAATAACCGAAGAGAAAGTTTCGAAGTCCGTCCTTAAGCAATTTTCGAGACACTGAAGCTGGTAAGGCAGCTCTGCGTAGTAAATAATAACAGATCTTGCAAAATCGCGCCGGGTTAGCGTAACCCAGAGTGTATACCAAGGGTTAAAGTATTTGAAGTATTTAAAAAGTGATATTTTATTCGTATTCTATGGCTAATTATGCAGACAAGTGTTGAGTTTCAACTCGATTCAGAAAATATTGAGGATTCTGAATGGTACTTACAAAGCCCTTTTTTTATGGGAAATACGTGTGAAAGTGTAATGAGCAATAATTTTGTACTCGAATGAAGGGAAACTCTAAAACAGTTCATTTTTCAATTGAACATATAAATTATCGACTAAAACTATGAAAATCTTTCACAAAGAAGTTTACTTTTCAAAACAGACGATTTTTCTATATAAAATAAATGGAACAGGTAAATTTTCATTTGAAGAAATCGACTATTCATTTAAAAAATGATTTTGTAGTTAGTGTCATGCGCGAGTCGCATAGGGCGAGATCCTTTTAATTTGAATTATTAAAACCCTCTCGCATACGACGTTTATCCACTCGGTGGCCAACCATTTTAGATATTAGGCCCTTTAGACTCTAAAGAGTAAGAGAGACAGAGAGAAAAGAGGGAGAGACTGATACACCGCGCGTACAGCGTCATGGAAACTCAAGCACGCGCATCTCCCTCCACTCGACCCTTCCCACTCCGGCCAGCTCCCGCGAGGCCCCTCGGGTTTAAAAAGGCGCGCTCTGCCACGGAACGGTAGAACGATCAGGGCTGGATTCCTGCTCTGATCTCAAGGCTAACGGCTGGACCTCCCGTTATTAACATTTGTAACATCCCCGGGCTGGACTTCCGCTTTGTGCCAGGCAAGACCAAGAACATTCAAAGACACTCTCACCATCACTCTCTTTCCCAAGGCTGGATCTCTCGCTTTGGAAAATCGAACACCGCCACCAGGCCACGCAACAAATGCGTCTCCTTGCTATCGGAATCTCAATTATGATATATTTTCGCTCTCACTTTCTTACTTACTCTTTGAGACGAAGAATCAGTAACCCTTGTACGCAGACCGAAATAAATTTGTTAATCTCATTCCTAGCCATTTTCAGTTTTGTTTGTTTTTCTCTTCCCAATTTTTTCCTCCATTCACGAGTCGGCTGGCATACCAGATAACTCGTCACCGCTGATACGGCTGGCATACCAGATGTATTCGGCTGGATTTTGAACTCCAATCATCGTATATACTTTTTTGTTTCTTTAAATATATATTATTAAGGATCGTCCATTACCGCTTATAGCTCTGTCCCTTTCTCTTCTGTGGAAATCTCTCACGATTTCTCTCACTCACTCCTATAATGTACGACCTTCAAGCATGGAAGTACCTTATGAAAACACCCGGATGTCCTCGAATTTATGTGGCTCCCCCTAACATCCGGAACGAGGCTCCTAAAAGTATGGCAAGATTAGACCAGTTCCTTGCAAAACACAACGCAACCTTGGCCAGGCCAAAAGCTGCTCATGGTCAGAAAGTGGAGTGAACATTCCCTCGTCAGGCTGGCCATGAAATAAGAGTCCTCCTAACTATGTCGGAACAATTTTGAAAGGACCGTTCGACCATATAGAAGGACTGACTGGCCCTCTAATTTTTGACTTTCCTAATTTGACCATCCATTTTTCTCCGTGCAGCTGATGAAACAATCAACATTGCTGGCTGAAATGATAAGGATGTCAAATTTTTAAATTTATTCATTCTGGAGAATTGTTAGTTTCTTCATATTCCAACGCCAAGAATGTATGTAAAAAAATATGTGTGTGTAAAAGTTAGTTTACTCATCTATGACAAAAGCCCTGGCGGAGATAACGTTGGATCAGATAACAAAGCTTTGAAGTGTTTGACTAAAATATTGTGCAATTTATATTCACAAATTTCAGTTGGAAATTCGTTGCTCCTTTCAATTTCGAAATAAATTTTTTTAATGAAAATTTAACTATTAGAGTTTCAACTAGTTTCAACATTCTATTCAACTATTAGTTAAAAAATGCATCCTTTTTTGTTGAAAATTCAATTACTTATTTGAAAATTTAACTACCTTGTTAAAAACATCTTTGTTCTTGCTTGAGATTTATTTCGGTTGAAAATTTAATTCTTTTTTTGAAAATTCGTGTATTTTGTTAAAAATTCATCCTCTTTGGTCGTAGATTAATCTATTTTGGTGGAGAATTCAACTATTTTGTTGAAGATTCGTTGCTTTTTGATAGGTTCAACTGGTTTTTTATTAAATTATCAACTATTACATTTTTCTTCAAGAATTCATTTTTTTAAATTCAGCTACTTGGTTTAAGGTTGAACTAAGAACTAGAAACTAGAAAATTCAACTATTAAGTAAGACTTTCCAATTTTCTTGTTAAAGATTCACTTATTCGGCTGAAAAGTGGACTATCTTTTCGAAAATTCTTATCTTTGTAGTTGATAATTAATTTGCTAAGCAAGAAATTTAACTAAACTTCACTTTTTTTGGTTAAAAATTTAAGTGCTTTGTTGAACATTCGTCTTCTTCGGCAGAAATTTAACCTTCTTAGTTGAAAATTCATCCTTTTTGGTTAAAAATTAATATTTTTTGCTTGAGGATTCAGCTATTTTGTTGAAGATTTGTTTCTTTTTGATAATTCCAACTGTTTTTTTTAAATAAAGAATAATTTGTTCAATAATTGAACTCAATTGTCGAAAATTCGTCTTTTTCGGCAGAAAATTAATCTTTTAGTTTGAAAACTCTATTTTGGTGGAGGATTCAACTATTTTGTTGAAGATTCGTTTCTTTTCGGTAAGTTCAACTGCTTTAATTGAATTAACAACTATTAAAATTTTCGCTTGGAATATTTTTTCTTAATTCAACTCCTTGGCTTCAAGTAGAACTACTTTGTGATACAATATTCTTTGCTAATTAATCTTTTTCAAATGAAAATTTAACTATTTGGTTGAAAATTCTCCTTTTTTGGTAGAAAATTAATGCTCTTCAAGGAAAACTCACTTTTTCAATAGAAAATTCAACAATTAGGTAAATAGTTTATATATTTTTATTTAAATTCAATTGTCTTTTGTTATAATATCAATCGTCTTCAATGAAAAAAAAATTCTTCTTTATCAAACAAACTTTTCTTCCAAACTTGAAGACAGTACAATGGGTTGGTCCAAAAATGCATTGGAAATTTTTTTTTGAGTTTTTATGAATTACGGACGGAAATTTGTATGAATTCACAATAAAATGAATCCATTGGTTTTTTTGAAAGAAAAGTTATATTTAGAGTTATATTTAACTTGAGAAAAAAAACAATCGATTCATTTTATTGTGAATTCATACAAATTTCCGGCCGTCATTCATAAAAACTAAAAAAAAAAATTTTCAATGCATTTTCGGACCAACCCACTGTACGGTCTTCAAGTTTGGAAGAAAAATTTGTTTGATGAAAAAGAATTTTTGTTTTCATTGAGCACGATCGATATTTAAACATCATTTCTTAAAATCATTAGAAATGTCATTTTCCAGATATTTAATTGTTGACACGACAACTAGTCTTAGCGCGTTTGCCCTCGTAACCGTAGATATGAGATTGTATGATTCGTGTGAGAATCGCGTGAGTGTGAGTGAGACGCTAGTTGATTAGAACACATCATCACGTCTCTGCGACGTAGTTATTAAATGCGCATATTCTTGTCGAACTTGGCTTTACTCTAAACAAATGTATAAAGCGCCTATCTAAGAATTCGTCAGTTGCCTTCTGCAAAAATGAGGTTTCTTTTCTGTGCTTCTGCCATCATGTTGATGGTCTTTAGTTATGTTGGTAAGTATAGTAATAATCATTATTATACCTCCAGTACGTGGCAAATGTCGATCTTTCGTTCACTATATCTTCAAAATTAGAAATTCATGAATTTTATTTGTCTTTCTACAGAAATATCATCAGGTATGGACCCACCAAGAAGGAAGGGAAAGGGGAAAAAAAATACTGGTCAGAGTGATGTATCATCAGACGTAGAATCAAACCCGGAACCGCATCTGATATACGTAGAGGACGAAGAGAAACGGGTTCGGTTCTATGATATTAGAACTGGAGAATTCTTAGATGAGGTGCCCAGTGAAATGCTACATCTCAAGCCGATAATGACTCTACAACCTAATTTGGAAAAAATTCGAAAACCTTTTGACCACGGTCGTGTACGTTTTCATGGCGAGGAAGCATATAGAAAAGGATCATTCAAACACAGTCATGCACTCTTGATTCAAATGGCCCATGAGCTACAAGAAGACCTTAGACGAAATGCTCCATTACCCGAGATCCCCCCGAGCCAATATACCCTGAAAACTGACGAGCATGGCAGACAAAGACTTGTTAATAGAAAAACTGGACGTTTTGCAGATGAAAAATTGGATGAACAGCAACATGCTTCAGGTTCCAGTGGGATACAAGGATTTGGCCGGTTACCTAAAATTTCAATCCCAAAAAAACATCGAGCTGACCTTCAGAATGAGCTACAGCATAACGCACTCATTAGTACTCCAGGTTTAAGGATAGACCAGCATGGCAAGATAAGACGTCGTGATCTCGAAACTGGGAAATTTGTTAATGAAGAAACCTTTTGGAGTCAACCACCTGTTGACAAATATGCATGGCTTGCAAAGCCTTTAAAAACTAAAGAAAGAAGACCTCGTGCTCCCAAAACTGACCATTCACATATTGGTACTCCGCATCAAGGGCAAGGATCTGTAGCAGAGAATGATCAATACCTTTTCAGTCAAGGAGAGCATGACTTTGGGCATCAACAAGAGAATCCATATGCTCACACTCAGAACCTTTTGGGTCAACAGTGGCATGGTGATTATAATGCTCAGAATACTCAATCTCCTGAAGAATCTGGAGATCCACATGATCCGGGTTCCCATGGGTATTCTGGATCTGGCCCCCAACAATACAACTTCTTTTAAAGTGAAACAGCCATATTCAACCCCAAAATACAATTTTAATGGGAACATTCCCAATCTATTATATTTTCAAATTGATTTTTTAAATGTAATATTTCTTTAAGTAAAAACCCTTTTTATTAATACTATTGTATTTCTACTGATATCTGCTTTTTAAAAAACGTTGTTCAACATATAATAAAAACCAGGCTACTAAAAATTACGTTGTACTTTTTTCATTCCTTTTTCATCGTAATTAGTAATGTAAACTCTAAATTAAATCATGAAGAATTTTATGTTTGACTGATTATTCAGTAATTTTAACTGTGTGTATACTAAAAACGAGGTTGCTTTCACCCACTTGAGTGAATCATTAAACACGGGTGATAGAGACTTTGAACGATGGAGCCAAACATCGCCATCTTATTGTTTTGATCCCTGAACGACGCGCCAGGTGGACAGCTGTTCCGCCGGGATTTCCCCGGGGACGAAAAACAAGTCGCTACACACGTGCCTCAGGAACGTAAACAGGCCGGTAGGCACGTACAAGCGAAACGTAAACCAGCTGTCCTCCACGTACGCCAGCCATGCTATTCACTGTCCTCTTCTAACCTGTGCGCGTCAACACAGAGGATCTCATTGCGGACGCTTCCCATAGCCTGGGATATTTTTCTCTTTTAAATATTCTCTTTTAAGTTTCCATATTTTATTTTTTTGTTGCAATTCACCAATTCTTGATTCCATCACCTATATTATTTTTACTTGTGTTATTTATTTTATTTTCTGTTTACGATAATTATTATTAACAGTTTACACTGAATATTCTGGAAGGACTCGGCTCGAGGTTTAATTTTATATATACCGCTTATGTTTTGTACAAAAACAACGATAATGATTTTATTCATTTCACTAATATTTAGTCTTAATGGAAATGTAAATTACAAATCATTGATAATATCTTTTATAGGCTCACTCTACGAATTAAAGATGTGATATAGTTAGGAGGGTTTTGTTTTCACATAATTGAAATTTAGATTAAGATAAAAATTTTAATTATATTTAATGTTATAATTTTCATTTAGAAATATTTTTAATGATAATTCAAAGTTTTAAAATATCGTTGTAAACAGCGAAAGGCGCGCGAGATCGACGCCATGCAGCACGGAGTACGGCGTCCCCACCGCTCCGTTGCTACTCCAGTTTCGAGCGTCTCGGCCAATCCGCGGGCGAGCTGCTGCTCCCTGTCTCGCTCTAGCTCGCGCCCCTCTCGCCCATATAAGTCGGCGCACGAGCGGTTCTCGTCACTTGGCGACGTGTAACTTCTCCAGTGGATAGTACAGCTACCTGAAGCTCTGCATCCACTGAATACGAGAACTTTTGTACAATAGCCGTTCCAAATACAAAATTAAAACAACCTTTTCTTGCCTCTCTCTTTCCCACCTTAACTCATTCCTTCTCACTCTTTCTGCTTTCTTTCTCTCGTTGATTGGTCCGCCTTTGTGGCCCTATTCCCGCTCTCTTTCTCTCATTCCTCTTGGTTGAGTGGTCTGCCTTCGTGGCCCCATTCCCGCTCTCTTTCTCGTTATCTATTTCCTGGTCGAGTGGTCTGCCTTTGTGGCTCCATACCCGCTATCTTTCTCTCCCTTTCTTTCTGGTCGTGTGGTCTGCCTTCGTGGCCTTATACACCCCCACCCCTCCTCACTCTTCCTTCTTTCTGTACCTCCATGCAGCAGTATGCCTGGGCGGCAACATCCTCTCTCTCGTCCCGTTAAAGGCAGCCGAAACCGCCGTTTCCGAGCCTCCCTCCATGCCTCTCTTCCCAGGGCCACCATCGCCCTGTCTGTCTGTCTGTAAAAAAAAGGTCCTCGGACACAGCAGAACGACGCCCGACCTGCACCACAGTAGCGCCCGACCAGAGCCACACCAGCGCCCGGCCAGCGCCGCATCCACGCCTGGCCAGCCTTCCAACCAGAACCATTAAAACTACCTCGACAATCCATAGTCCACCACTCCCACTCCTGTGATTACGTCGGTACCCCAAAAACCGGCTTACATCATGATCTGAAATGATTGTATTCATTTTTCAGAAATTATATGTACATATGTTTTGATTTTTTATAAGATTTGTATAAAAGGTTATTAATCATTCAAATTTCAAGTCACGCAATTGAAAATCTCACAAATATGAATTAGAAATTAATTGAGTGTTTCAATGAAAACATTTGTGTAATGCTTTTCATGTTTTGATTATTGATTCTATTAGAACTTAATTGTTCTGGAATTTTTCCAAAGTTTATTGATAAATTAAAGTATTCAGAAATGAAAGCTCAAATTAAAAAAATATATAATGTCAAAATAATTTCATTGTTTCGATGAAAATAATTGTTTGTGGGCTTTTATGTTGTAAACTGTTTCGTTAGTTATTAGCTGATTGATTTTAAGCACAATATTGAATTACATAAATATGGAATTTGAATTGTTCCAAATTCCGAAACATAAATTAATCATTCACTTTCAGGTTATGTAATTGAATACTGGGTATACTCTGCATAATAAAAGTTCATTTATATTTGAAATAACACCATTTCAATTACACAATTTTTTCAATGATTCCGATGTTGTGAAATGAGTGTCTGAATTCAATTTTCAAAATTATACTTGAATATGTTTTCATTTTTTCTGAAATTTGTATGGAAGGTTACTTATATATTAAATTTTCAGAAATGATATTGCAAATGTATGTTTTTCATGTCATTAATAGATAAATTAATGATTAGCTGATTATTTTTTTCAACAATTTTGAATTACATGATGAATGAATTTTAATTGCTTCTATTGCAGTTATATAATCTTTTTAAACGTCTGTGACGTTGTGAAATGACTATATCTGAATTCATTTTTCAAAATGATATGTACATATATTTGAATTTTTTAAAAATTAGTTTAATAGGTTATAATTAATTAAATTGAAAGTATAGAAATGGAATTTTAAATTTAAAGGAGAATATAATGTAAGAATTATTTGATTGTTTTAATGCAAATAATTGTGCAGTGCTTATACGACTGTTAACGAAATTGTCAGCACCATAAACTGGAGAATGGTGCAAACACTTAGATGTTGCTCAAAAATATCTAAATGCAACTGAAGGTAGGAGTACTGGAACAACGCCGTTTAATCAGCTGTTCAAACCCATGTGAAAATGAAAGAAGATTCACAGATAAGACAAATTATCGAGAACGAGTGGATCACAATGTTTCAAGAAAACCGAGGCAAAATTAGGAGAGAAGCAAAAGAGAATATATCGAAAATTCAAGCTGACGATCGCTAGGGAGTCGAAAAGGTTGGCGAACTTGAAGGTCCAAACCTCACAACATCATCAGCAGACCATATTAAACCATGGATCGACGGCTCCAGTGATGAATCATCTGAGATCGATAGTGATGAAAACATCTCAGGTCAGATGTTAACAAAGAATCGCCAAGTGTAGTATCCAAAATATCAATGTTTTTATTTTCCAGATATCTAATTGTTGACACGACAACTACTCTTAACGGGTTTGGTCTCGTAACCGTAAACATGAGATTGTATGATTCGTGTGAGAATCGCGTGAGTGTGAGTGAGACGCTAGTTGATTAGAACACATTAGAATGTCACTAACACAATGTCATTAAGTGCACATTTCCTTGTCGAAGTTGGTCTTATTCCAAACATATATATACAAGCGCCTATCTGAGAATTCGTCAGTTGCCTTCAGCAAAAATGAGGTTTCTTCTCTGTGCTTCTCTCATCATGTTGATGGTCTTTAATTATGTTGGTAAGTATAATAATAATCGTTATTATTATTCCAGTACGTGGCAAATATCGATATTTCGTTCATTATATCTTTAAAATTGGAAATTCATAAATTTTATTTATCTTTTCACAGAAATATCATCAGGTATGGACCCACCAAGGAGAAAGGGAAAGGAGAAAAAAAATACTCGTCAGGGCGATGTATCATCAAGCGGAGAGTCAAACACGGAAGCGCATCTGGTATTGGTAGAGGACAATGAGGGACGGGTTCGGCTTTATGATATTAGAACTGGAGAATTCTTAGATGAGGTGCCCAGTGAAATGCAACAACTCAAGTCGATAATGACTTTACAACCTACCTTGAAAAAAATTCCAAAACCTTTTGATCACGATCTTGTACGTTTTCATGGCGACGAAAGATATCAAAAGGGATCATTTAAAAAGAGTCATGCATTCTTGATTCAAAGGGCCCGTAAGCTACAAGAAGACCTTAGACGAAATGTTCCATTACCCGAGATCCCCCCGAGTACATGGGTTCCGATAACTGACGAGCATGGCATAGAAAGATTTGTTCTTAGATCAGCTATACCTACTGCAGATGAACCATTGAATGAGCAGCACCATGGTTCAGGTTCCAGTGGGACACAAGGATCTGGCCCGTTACCTAGAATTTCGATCCCTGAAAGAGATGCAGGTGACCTTCAGAATGAGCTACGGCATAACGCACATGTTAGTACTCCAGGTCTAAGAATAGATAAGTATGGCACTATAAAAACTCGTGATCTCAAAAATGGGCAATTCATGAAGAGAGGAGACTTCTTGAGTCAACCACCTCCTGACAAATATGCATGGCTTGCAAGGCCTTTAAAAACTAACGTAAAAAAACCTCGTGCTCCAAAATCTGACAGTGCCGCAAGTGAAAGTGAGGGTTACTCGGTGGCGAATGACCATTCACATCAACCACATAATGGCCTGTTACCTGCAATTCCATACGGAGGACCGATAGATATTGCGAGTGAAGTAGAGCAACAACCACATGTGGGTACTCCGCATCTAGGGCAAGGATATGTAGGAGGGAATGACCAATACCTTTTTAATCAAGGTCAGCATCACCTTTTGGGTCAACAGTGGTATCCAGCTGCTATTGCTCAGAATCTAGGGCACGGATCCGTAGCAGGGAATTATCCGTCCCATATCATTCAAGGACATGATGGCGCATTCTTCGACCCAACTGGAGGAATACCGCAGAATACTCCATCTTTTGAATCATCCGGACATTCACATTATCCGGGTTCCAATGGGTATTATGGATCTGGCTATCCACAATAAAACTCCAAATAAAGTAAAACAACAATATTTAACCCCAAAATACAATTTTAATGGAATCATCATTATAATCCAAACACTTGTGTCTTCGAATTAATATTGTTATGTAATCTTTCTTTAAGTACAGACACTTTTTACTAACAATATTGTATTTCTGCTGATACCTGCTTTCTCAAAAACTTTGTTATTCATATAATAAAAAACAGGCTATAAAAAATTAGGTTGTACTTTTTTCATTCCTTTTTCATCGTCGTTAGAGATGTGAGCTCTAAATTATATTATGGAAAATTTTCTGTCTGACCCTAGCTAAAGAATCAATCAATATTGCTGGATGTAAATTTTTTTTTATTTATTTATTCCGGAGAATAGTTTCTTTCTTCATACTCCGAAGCCAAGAATGTGATAAAAAAATATGTGTGCATGTAAATGTTAGTTTATTGTTCAATAAAAAAAGCCTTGGCGGAGATAACGTTGGATGAGGAAACAAAACTTTGAAGTATTCGTCTAGAACAAACTACAATTATTATTTACAGATTTCCAAAGATTTCATGAATGATGATTGATTTTTTTAGGTGATTTAATTAGAATTTCAGTTCATCTTTACTTAACGACCACAAAAAAAACGCTGGTGGTAAACGGACAATGGTTCAAATTATTAACATGAAAAACGTGGAAAATAGAAAAGTTTAATAAAACAATGCTTCGATGTGATATTGTTGACTCTGTTAACATAATAAGAATGTCGTATTGTGAAATCCTAACCATGACGTTGTCTGTCTACAATTCGAAAACATTCTCTTCTCATTGTTTGAACAGAGTTAAGAAAGAAAAGAATTTTTCAATAATTCTAAAATGATACGGAATGAATAGACTCTAAATTAATTATACCTATTCGATATGTT
>CAKNXH010063000.1:0-21968 GCA_932178445.1 Andricus quercusramuli | reverse complement strand
AAGCTAATCCTTGATAAACTAGCTGTACATTCGATCTCAAGTGTTTCTACTTTGTTTGCATTTATAATTTCATGGTGCTCATTTGATGAGCAATTTATTGTTATCTCATTACGAAACATAAGCAAATATATTTGCTCCCTCATAAAGGAAGTCCAAATAAAAAAATGTAAATAGGGCATTCAAAATGTCAAATCATTGACATTGTGAATATTTCTAATAATTTTGAAATGGGCATTATGAGGACCTTGTTATTGAAACTCATAGTAAGGTAGTTATGATACCTCTTCTCATGGAACTGTCAGTAGCAGGGAAATGCGTAAGTTTATTTTGAAACCATAAACGTTGAAGTTTCATGCTACTAAAAAAATTTAATGTTTAATGATTATATAATTCGAAACACCTACAACTATTACAAGCTGAGCGCGAAAATATTCAGTAATTATTTAGAAAACAAATTCTAAATAAACTACCTGCAGTTACTAACATGCCTGCATTTGGAAGCCTTCCGTTAATAAACTGACTGTGAATTCGAAGTCAAGTGTTTGAACTTTGTTTGTATTTACAATTTCATGGTGCTCATTTCATAAGCATTTTTCTTTCTTATTACAAAGCATTAACAAATGTATTTGCTCTCTCATAGCGGAATTCAAATTAAAAGAATCTGAATAGGTCATTCAAAATGTTTTGAATCGGAGAACCTTTTCCATTTTAACATGAACTTTGAATTATGTTTATAAAAAAACGTTCCTGTTCAACACAGATTTTTCAAATTATATGAATCACTATAATTTCTGTTCTCAACTTTAAGACAATGTACTATTACTATAATAGGTATATCGATTTTTCGCGAATCCAAGAATCCTTTTTATCCATGCTTAGAAAATCCATGATTATAAAAAGATTTACCATGAAAATCGATTTTTAAAATAAATTGAATGACAATAACTTCCTTACTCTTTGATAAAATGTATGAATAATATATACATAGGTCCATCGATTCATTTGGGAACCTCAACTCGAAATTATATATAGTATTAGAAATGACATATGGCAGTCCCAGTATACCATCACAGCTGAAATTTTTGAAAAAAAGTAATTATTATTGCAAATATTTACAATAATGTTGGAATGGCATTATGAGGACCTTGATATATGAAATGGGCATTATGAGGACCTTGATGTATGAAATAGGCATTACGAGGACATTGATATATGAAACTCATATATAGGTAGTTATGGGTACCTTTTCTCATGGAACGGTCATTAGCAGGACATTTGCTATATATCTCTCACACAACCAAAATTTTGTAATATTCATTGACTTTCGCACCATTTTTCCACAAATTATTGTAATATCTATAATACAAGATATCGAAATCTAACAATTTAGGAAGTATGTACATAGAGATTGGTCATTATGAGGACGAGCTCGGATACATAAGTATCTGATAAGATAATTCTGAAAATGCGTAAGTTAATTTTAAAACGATAAACGTTGAAGCTTCATTCTACTAAGAAAATTGAATGTTCAATGATTATATAATTCAAAACACCTACAAATATTTCAAGTTGAGCATGAAATTATTCGGTAACTATTTAGAAAACAAATTCTGAAGAAACAACCTGCAGTCACTATAACATGCCTGCATTTGGAAGCCAATCGTTGATAAATTAGCTGTAAATTTGATCTCGGGAGTTTCCACTTTCTTTGTATTTACGATTTCATGGTGCGCATGTGATGAGCAATTTGTTTTCTTATTACGAAACATCATCAAATATATTTGCTCCCTCATAGAGGAACTCCAAATAAAAAAATGTAAATAGGTCATTCAAAATGTTTTGAATCGAAGACCCTTTTCCATTGTAACATGAGCTTTGAATTATGTTATTGAAGAAATTTTTCTGTTCAACACAGATTTTTTAAATTATATAAATCACTATAATTTCCGTACTCTTTATTACAGTGTACAATTACTATAGGTAAATCGATTTGTCGCGAATCCAAAAATCCTTTTCATTCATGCGTATGAAATCCATGATTATCAAAATATTTTTACCATGAAAATCGATTTTCTTCCTTACTCCTTCATAAAATGTATGATTATTATATAGGTCAATCGATTCATTTTCAACCATATGAATTTAATTAATTGATCTGCAATCGTTTTAAAGTTATCGTGTTTACAAAAAAGCGTCATATCCACACGCATCAAGAAACACACACACACATACACATCCGCACAATTGTTCCGAACATCGTATTAGACATTTTTCAATTGAGGAACGTTCAATTAAACGGCCTTCGAGCTGTTTGTCACGCTTGACTGTGCACATCCTCTCTTTCGGCCCCGCAGCTCCTCTTATCACAAAACCGCCGAAGCAATAACAGGGTTGTTCCGCAATTTTAGATAAAATAATTTTTTCAAACATAATTTTAATCTAAACTCAAGGTGCGTTCTGAATTTTGTGTCTGTTATGTCATTAAACAGGAAAAAATTATTGAAAATTGAAGGCGGGAAAACACTTATTCAAGTTAGTGTCACGCGGGTGTCACATGACTCAGAGGTTCTCATAATTATCAATGTGATGATGTGGCTTTGATAAAAACTAACGAAACTTATGATAAAGAGGTTAGATCACCTCTCCGATGCATTTTCACTCCTCGTATTTCTGCACTTATAAAGTCACAAATACTCTTAAAATACTCCGATACCATAATTGATTTATTTTCGGTAGATTTTCGCTATTGGCTTTTACGAAACCGTCCTTCGACATTTTTTTAAACAATATTTTGCGACTTCTATTTTCGACGTGCAGATAACCAAAACAAAACATTGGCACAGAAGCAGATATTTGAGGATCACTAACACATAAACTGTGATTGGTGGAAAATACGACCCCTTTGACGTCAGAGGGGCCATCCAATCGACATCGTGTTAGAAAATTCATATTTCAATATAAAAATAGTAAACAATACGTAAAAAATATTTTATGGGCGTTTTTAAAATTAGACTTTCATAAACTATACGATCCATCCATTGGAAAAGTTATATCTGACTTTGAAAACAACCCTACTCTCAGAATATATTAAATCCCAGTTTTTTAATTCCAGGTTCGAGTGTATTATGTTTCATTCTTTAAAAGCTCTTCAATTAAATGAGAAAACAAATACAAATCAAAATTATCGATTTTATTATTTAGTTGAACAGGTTTTGAATAATAAAGAATAATATCCAGATACACTTACGCTGAAAAATCAATTTTTTTAAGTTATTAAAAAATGAAGTTTCGTTTCATGCAACTGATATTATTGCTTGGCCTTTGGCAAGTAGACATCTTGCCAGCTGGCGTCACAACTTCAAATACCTAATTTGAGACAAGACATTTTTCCGCGAAATTTTAATAATTTAATTATTATTTCAGTTATTTTTGATGATATTTCAGCTATTGTAAAGATTACAATTTGAAATGAAACCAAAAAACGTTAACAAAAGTACATTTTAAGTTTGAAAGGTAGTAAAAGCAGATTATCGCAGAGTATCACATGCTGTTAACGGTTATTTCCATATTTAAAACATATTAATACTACTTCTTATTCTGAAAGATATTAAAAAACAAATTCCATTCCAAACCAAAAAAATTTTTAAGGCTATGTATGTAATACCTCTACGATTCCTGCCTTACCGATATTTTTTTCACCAAGCTTATGTCCACACGAAATGAGATATCAAGTTCAAAGTTTCGGAAATAGAATAAAATCCAATAATGATGGTTTATTTAGTCCTCAGTACCATTAAGCCATTTCCCTTTCGGCGAGCCTCTAGGGGTAGGCGTGACACTACCCGATTCGGGTAGTGTTTCTAGGTGGATAGTTTCTTGTAGTAAATAACTACAAGTGTGGGCTCACCACACCCACGACCGCCAACAGCAACGCAGTAGTATTATTCCCGAACGGTCACCCATCCAAGTACTAACCGCGCCCAACACTGCTTAACTTCAGTGATCTAACGGGAACTGGTGTTTCCAGCGTGGTATGGCCTCAATGTGTATAATTTCCATAAGTATATCCATTTTTTGAAATTTACAAAAATTTGTCAACAGATATAGACCTTTCTTAGTGTCTTTTATTTAATATTACAAGTTTTTCAACTCGATATCTCATTTCGTGTGAACATAAGTTTGGCATAAAACAATTTTAAAAAGGTAAGATCATGCTAGGGTCATGCTATCATGGTGAAATGCATACTGCATAGATATCATTTATGAATAAGGATTTTTAATTTGAAAATCATTATCTTCCAAGACCAAAGGTCGAAACGAAAAACATCCTTCATAAGTATCAAGTCCTTTTTTTGATAATTAATCAAACATTTATTTGAAAAGAAAATATGCGGATTATTAAACAAAAGAGTTTTCAAAATCTGACTGGACCTGCTAAACCCAAACAATTTTGTGTTGATATTAAAGATGTTGGAATAGTGTCCGAAGAAATGGTGAAATCTTCGAAGCATTTGAATTTCGTCACTAATATTGGATAAATCAAGATTAAGATGTCAAAAAGGAACATTGAAAATGTACTGGACCCCAGAAGCTGTTTCGTGGTGGCATGGCAGGACATTGGGTAAGTCTCTGGTTTTTCAAAACAGATAAGATAGCTGTTCAAAAGTGAGAGTGGAAAAGTGTAGCACTGACAATCATTCGGGCTTGTCAATAAATAAAAAATAAACAGGAAACAACAAATTACATTTCTCATTCAAATTTAAAACTCCCGCCAAGATATGTAGCAACAGCATGCATATGCGGCTGTTCCCAACCCCGACGATGTATTTTCACAGTACAATCAAGCTATCGGAGCGATCAGCTGTCGTCTCAGTCATTTGGCTTCCTTCCCACTTCACGTCTTTATTACACTTGTTCACTCTCACTTTTTAATAGTTATCTTATCTTTTTGGAAAACCCAGAGACCTGCCCAATGTCCTGGTACCGGTAAACCCTTCCGGGGGGCAGAAGATTTTCAATGTTCCTTTTTACAAACCGTAATCCCGATGTATCGAATCTTAGTGACGAAATTTGAGTGCTCTTGAGATTTTTCCATTTTCTTGGACACCGTTGCAACAGCCTTAAAAGTTACAAATCCGTGAAATCGATGATACTTGTATAAACCCCAAAAAATTCAACCCCTCATCCTCAGTGAATATTTTCCCAATTGTTGACACTTCTCTCACATAAACCACCATACAATATATAGGACTTCAATAAAAAATTAAAAGACATTTCAGTACTTATATATAGCGTAAACCTAAATTGAACAACATGAATTTGTATTAAATTTTGGAACGAATTCAGTTAAACCAACTGGTATTTCAACATTTTATTCAACTTCATCGGTGTTGCCAGACGTACGATATTTATCGTACATGTATGGTAATTTTAAGTAATTTACGACTTACGATTACCGTACAACAAAGTACGATAATTGTACGGAAATTTTGATTGAGTACGATCTTATCTTTTGATGATAAATTTTCCCCTCAGCACTCAACGAAGTGAAGTTAGCTGCTGGTTGAAGTGAAAATGCCTAATTAGGCATTTTCACTTCATCGTCAGCTTACTTCACTCCGTCGAATGCTGAGGGGAAAACAATGGGCCAAATGCATAGGATTCGGTCCATTTTTGCCCTATTTTGCTAATATATCCGCAAAAACTAATTTTTTTCCCATATAAATATATTTGAAAAATATTTTTAATGTTTTATGAATTATTTAATAGAATAATGAAATGATAATAATTATTGTTCATTACGAAGATATTACAAAAATGAAGTTTTGTCCCATGCATTTGGTCCATTGTTTTCCCCTCAACACTCAACGAACTGAAGTTAGCTGGTGGTTGAAGTGAAAAAAACTAATAAGCAAATAATTAAATTTAAAATTTGATTTAAAAAACACGCGCATTTCGCCAACTATATATAATAGGTACGACCTATCTTTGGTACGACTATTCAAATCAGCATAATCAGTACTGTACATTTCTTTATCCACGTACGGTAATTGTATAGTGAATTTACAGAGCCTCGTACGGTAATGGAGTTCGACCAATCTGGCAACACTGAACTTTCATTAAAATGTACTGAATTTTTATTTTCCTATGATTTTCAGATTTTACTGGATGTTAGGTGAAATGTAAAAGAAAATCAGTCTTCAAAGAAATCAAATAACTAGCCTACAGGAAATTATGTTTTATCTGAGATTTAAGAGGGGTAATATAGGACTGTTGGACTATCGCTTGATAAATTGAATTGAAATAGAATAATATAAAATTAAATGAAACAACTGCCGTCGACGTGAAGACACATTAAGTTCCAGGTCTGGCCCACACTAAACTGTCAAGACAAAAAGAAGAGAAAATTCCAATAATGTTAATTTCTCATTTTGTATAATTTTATTTTAGACATCCTGACAATTTTTTGAATATAGTGAGAAAATTTGGCTGATTAACACTTAGAAATGTGGAGGTTATGGAAGGCTAATCAGTGTTAGATTTGGTCCACACTATAGACTGTCAATACAATAAGAAAAGAAATAATTTTAATAGTGTTAATTTTTTCATTTTGTATAATTTTGACAGTTTGACAATTTTTCGAAAATGGTGAACGAAGTTTTGTTTCAAATTGAAATTAGATTGATACTTAGAAATGAATATGTGATGGAAAGCTGCCCAGTGCACGATCTGGCCCAGACTAGACTGTCAAGATTAGACGGTCTAGACGACGCCAGATCCAACATCAGACTGCCAGGAAATTTTTTCCACACGGGTGAGCATAGTAATTTTATAGTATTTCAATTTGAAGAAATTAAATAATGAAATAGATCGATCTTAAAGCTGTACTTGTAAATTATTAGTTTTAAATATCTTATTAATGAGGCAGAATACGTCAAGTGTTAACACTTACAATTATTGTTTTTTTTTTATCGGGTTGAAACTTGGCCAAATTATAGTCTTAGTGTATACCATTACCATTAAGCCATTTCCTTTTCGGGGTAGGCATGACACTACTCGATTCAGGTAGTGTTTCTAGGTGGATAGTTTCTTGTAGTAAATAACTACAAGTGTGGGCTCACCACACTCACAACAGGCCAATAGCACGCATTATTCCCGAACGGTCACCAATACAAGTACTAACCGCGCCCAACATTGCTTAACTTCAGTGACCTTACGAGAAATGGTGTTTTCAGCGTGGAATCGCCGTCCTAGTGGATCTATATTAATTCACAAAACCATTCGTACATTTATCAACTGGTTATCAATATGCAGGGGCATGAAGTTTCCACTTTTTCAGGTGTTTTTTCACATTAACCATACCACGCCATACCACGCTAGAAACACCAGTTCCCGTTAGATCACTGAAGTTAAGTAGTGTTGGGCGCGGTTAGTACTTGGATGGGTGACCGTCTGATACTACTGCGTTGCTGTTGGCGGTCGTAGGGCCTAGAGCCTAGAGGCTCGCCGAAAGGGAAATGGCTTAACGGTATAAAAAAAAAACGTTAGCGTAACTCTTTTTAGGATTATCCGATTGAACTTTTATTATAGTGATTTGAAAAGCTCTTTCCATGTAGTTTAAGACTATCATAACCACTTTTTTCATCATTAATTTTTGTTTGGCAATCAAAATTAAAATTGATTTTTTTTAAAAAAGCTATATTAATTTTTTTTCTTTTTTGAACAATAGTTTTTGTATACTCTTTAAAGTCATGTAGAAGAAAAAGTGTACTGGAAATAATTTCATGTTCAAATTGAGATTTTGGCGCTCGAGGGGGCAAAATTCAACTTACTCTCCTACATGACTTCAAATAGTGTAACAAAGCTATTTTTTAAAAGAGACAACAAATTTTTAAATATGGTTTTCTTCAAAAATACCAATTTCAATTTTCATTTTCAGGAAAAAAATTTAAATTCATAATGAAAAAAATTCTGTTATGATAGTCTTGAAGTACACGAAAAGAGCTTTCCAAAACTCTAAATAAAAGTCCAATCGGATAATCCTAAAAGAAGTTACACTAATGTGAAGGTGAAAAAACACATGAAAAAGTGAAAATTTGCAGGCCCCTTTATACTTACAACCTGTGGTTTGGTGAATTAATATAGGTTCACTAGGACTATAATTTTAGCCAAGTTTCAACCCAATAAAAAAAAGCAATAATCTTAGGTGGGAACACCTGACGTATCCTGTCCCATATATTTTTTTATTTTAAGGTCCACTAAATGAGGAAGGGATAAGACTTGTTACTGAAGTATACCAGTGACGCCATATGGCGATAGGTTTAACAAGTGATTTCTTTCACTGTTTGAATCAGTTTGTATATTATAAAGTTATAAGGCGTCTCGACGGCGCGGCGAGTTTACGCGAGTATTTCTTCAGTGCTCTTAACATCCTTTTAAAATCTTCTTGTTGATTACCAGTGTTTGATGTTAAAAAAATTGCATTGGATGCAATTAGTTTCTTTTATAGATTACGGGTGTAAACTGGATCAATGATAAGTAAAGAATATGAAAAAAAAACATTATAAATTCATTCGAGATGATTCCTTAATAATTAGACAAATATTGTATCTCAAAGACACTAGAAATAGAAAAAAATTAAAATAGTATCATATAAAAAAGACCAATTAACTGGTTATCTATTATGAAATTATCAAACCTATAAGTTTGGATTTATCCAGTTTTTAATGTATATTGAACACTCAAGTAGAAAATAAACGAATTTGAAATTATATATTTTGAAGGGTACACATTTACACAATATTTAGAGCGATATTTCAATTGGATTTATTTTTTTGTGAACCAAGAGTCAATTATCATATTATTAGAGTCCTAAAAATGCTAAAACTATGCGTAGAACTATGCTCAACTAATTTTTTTTCAAAATATGAATTTACCAAGTTTTGTTTGTTTACTCCTCATATGCTAAATATGACTTTACCTCTCTGTAAATTTTACTTAGTAAAATATAACTGATTGTCATTTAAATTATAATAATTTCTGTAACTAGAATTCAGTTACTGACCATCAGTACAAATATATAAATTCAATAAGTGATTATTGCTACATTAATTAATTTTATGCGAGAAATATTTTATTAGTTTATTCATATTCTTTATGACAATTGTAGCTTCATAATTATACAAATAGTGATACGAATAGTTTACTTGCAAACGCCTTTTTTTCTTGTAATTTAAGGCTGTGTCTACACGTACCGAAAAAATATGGCTATTTGTACAGAAATTTTGGTACAAATAGTCCCTTTTCCATATCCTGTTAATTGTGCCGAAAGATTCAGGTTATTCGTACGGAAAATTCTGTATACGTAGCCACCGGCTACATTTGAAATGAGCCCAAGAATATTAAAAAAATTTATTAATTTAAATGTTATTCAAAATTTAAGTAAACATTGACATTTGCACAATATTGCAATATTTTCTCAAGAAATTGACAAAAAGTGTTGATCCTAGCACAGAAAATGTTGGTGTATTACATTTTTTTAAATTGTTAAATTGGATCGTTCGGATATTAAATGGAAGATTGCTATAGAGTAATTGAGATTGCCTCGAGTAATTGCTATTGAATTTTCAAGGAAACGCCTGCACCCCACATTCAACATTTTTGAAATTTCCTTCACCAATCTATTTAAAAGTTCGAAATCACAGCTATTTATTTTATTGTATAATTAATTTGATAAATTCCAAGTAAGGACTGATACTAATTAGGAACGAAATGTGTTTGGTGCATTGACTTGTGAAAAACATGATAAATAAAAAATGATTTTTTTAAATTATGAATGTAATCTCTTGTAATTTGTATTAGTAAAAAGTAAGCCACAAATTAACTTTGTTGAAAATTGGTATACTATAATAATTAGTTATGTTTCACTATTTCCTTTATCAGTTTTCAACTAGTCACTAAAGTTTTAGTTAAAACTGACTAACAAAATAGTAGAAATTATCAGTATAGTAAATTAGTGGCTCACTTTCCACGAATTCTGATGTAGAGAGATAATTATTTATAATTCATAAAGTATTCTTAAAAATATAGGTACTCTATAATTATTCATATTTTTTCTTTTATAAATGATTCTATAGAATTGAATTTCAACGAATTCGACAAACAAGAAATATTTTCAGTTCATAAAAAGAACTACTCCTTTGAATTAGAGTAAAACTGTATTTAAATGTTGATGGTAAAATTGTTACTAATTCCTTCAACAAATTGTTTGAAGATTAGTTTTACGAAGTGCTGATGATAAGTAAAACTTCTTTAAAGCAATATCAGTAAATGACTTGGCTTTCATTCTTTAGAGTAAATTTACAATAAAAAGAGGTCAGAATTGAAAAAAATGATATTTTTATTTCAAATGGAATAATATAAGATTGGAACTTGATTTTGAAAATTAACATATTTTGAAACTGAACAATCTGTTCCAAATTCTGAGTTTGTGTATATTTCAAAATTGTCAAATTATTTATTGGTACAAATTATTGATAGGATAAAATATCAATAGGCAGTTTTTAGGTTTGCAATTGAATCATTTCGCAATGAGTTCACTTGAAATTAAAAGATTTTTCATTGGAAACGTTGAAAATTGAATAATATGGAATTGAAATGTATTGAAAATTGTTTACTTCCAATTTTAAATATATCTTTAAAAACGGCACAACTTAAAAATACAATTCTAAATTAAAGCATCCAAACTTCTAGATAGAATTTCAAATTTATATTGTTCAAAGTAGTATATACGATTACATACAAAAATCCATATTGATATAAACAATTTTGAATTCAAAGCTTTTACTATTGCAGTATTGAATAAGTTATACCTTATTTTCACAGTGAGTTTTAATTTTTGAAGTATGTAACTCGCTGCAGTTACGTTACTTGGTTGTAAAAAATTTAACTCATTACAGTTACAGTTACTGAAAAAAGTAACTTCAAGGTTTATTATTTCAATTTCATAATTGATTTTACAGTTTACGTTAATATTATAAATATTATGAAAGCCTAATGAAAATAAAATTTAGTGTAATCAATAGCAGATTTTGTCTTTTAATTGTTACATTTTTGGAAAACATGGATACAAATTTATATCACACCTCCATGTAAAAAGAAACATTGTTATCAATCGAATGAATAAATTTCAATTAATAATAAAGACTTTACTGCTTTCTCTGCAAAAGTATTGTCAGTTTTTAATATTTAGATGACTTGAAGAAAATATTAATTCAATGAAACAATAGAGCCGACCCTCATAAAAGCCTAAGTTGACTACGGTGATTTTTTTCTGAGTCACTCGTTTTCATTTTGTATCATTCCAACTATTAGTTCTTCATAAACCACGGCTCAAGATGAGAACACCAAGAGAATTTTAGATTCATAACCGTTGAGCACCGTTTGAAAATTTTCCTTAAATTCTTTAATGAGGCTCAATTCAATATTTCTTCGTACTTCAGAGGAATTCGCTTACTCCTATTTTTATGACCTAATCTCTGCCAGGCTCACTCTCATTGTCACTGCAGGACAACACCTGCCGTTTAGGCTAGGTCGAACTTGTTCGATCTTACCTGCTTTCCCTAATTAAAACTCAAACTATCGGGTTCTTTTCTACGTCTTTCACTCTTACTTTTTTCTCTTCTCTGGCACTTCTCTTTCTCTCGGATAAAAATTGGACCTATGGAATTTTTCTATTCCTCTGATTTATTTCTGAAACTGTGATCAAGTCTCAGGGACATTCTGGAATACGAAGTTTTGCTTGAATTAGGAATTGTTCAGGCTTTTTTTTTTAGAGTAAAAGTTTTTTAATTTTCAAAATAAACTTATTATATTTCAATATCGCTCTCTAAAATCCTAAAATTGGTGCAAATTACTTTTGATTGCATTCGTTAATTTAACGTAAATAAATTACGTGCGTCCTAAACTATGACCCAAGACAGATTTATGTGTAAACATCTTCGGTAAACGTTGACTGAAATTGAAATCTTACATAAAGCAAATAAGAAGATTCTGAATCTGTTTATAATTAAATAATTTATAGATTTTTACGTTAAAAATTGAACTATTTCAATTTGAATGCCCTACGTAATTAATTAAATGTATGCATCCGATTGAAACTTCCAAATCTTTTTTTCATTTTCAAAAACATTTTAATTAATATATTCATAATTTTAAAGTTTTCATTGTTTTATTTTTTTTTTATTTTTCATTTGGAAATTACATTTTTCATTTAAGATTTTTAAGAAACAACTTATAATCACTAAATTGTACTGTTTTTAAGTTAAAATTGTTCAAAAATGATATAATTTCCAACACTTAAAAAATTCATTGGTTCATTCTTCAAACAATTTTATTAGGGACCGTACTTAAATTACGTAACAGCTTAAGGGGGAGGGAGGGGTCAAAAGATTTTGTTACGATTTGTTACTAAAGGGGGGGGGGGGGTCCTTCATTCATGTATGTAACTTTCGGAAATTCACAAATTAAATAAGTATCTCGCAGAAATTGTACAAAAATTTAATATGAATTCAACTTTACGCAACAAAGGAAACTGGTGAGTGAAAAAAGGAACCTAGCCAACAATTTTTTTTAATTCAGGAAAAAGTCAGGGATTTGGAAAAAATCTTACAAAAGTCCGAGATTTATATAACTTTAAATAACTGTCAAACCGAATAGATTTGAAAATTTGCAACTTTTATTTGAAATTATTATATTCCGCTTATAAAAGATTCTAGGTTCAAAATGTTACAAATGTAATATTCTGGTTTTTGAATATTAATGATCAGGGAAAATGAAAAGGTGGTTAGGGAAAAATTAGAGCATTTTTAAAATCAAGTTTTGCGATAATCCTGATATAACATTCTTCTGAGTAATTTATTTTCTTTGTATTTATATTTCTCTTTTTGCAGATGCTTCTTCCTGAAAATGATCTTTTTAGTTGTAAATTTTATCATTTGTTTGAAAATGCAACAGTTTTGTTCAAAAATTAATCTTTTTGCTTGAAAATTCCACTATTTCGTAGAAAATTTACTTTTTGACAGAAATTCATATTTTGTTTTTCAAAAATAAATTTAGATGTTTTTTGGACAAAAATCCAACTATTTTTTGGAAAATGTATATTTTTTATTAAAAAAATCATCTATCCGAGTAGAAAATTAATCTTTTTTTGATAAGAATGCAACTGTTTGGTTGAAAAATCAACTATTTCGTAGAAAATTTATCTTTTGAGAAAAATTCACATTTTGTGTAGAAAAATTAATTTAAATATTTTTTCGATGAAAATTCAACTATATTTTTTAATATTTGTCTTTCTGATTTAAAAAGTCATCTGTTTTAGTAGAAAATTGATCTTTCTTCGATGAAAATGCAACAGTTTGATTAAAAATTAAATAATTGTTTTAAAAAGGCATCCTTTTTGGTATGAAAATTCAACTTTTATTATCGAAAATTCGTCTTTTGGGTTGAAAATTCAAATACCTTCATAGAAAATTTACTTCTTATTTAAACTGGTTTTTTTTTTTTTGAAAATTTTGTTTGAATCACTTTGTTAAAAAATAATCTTTTCGTTGAAGATTCATATTTTAATTTGAAAATTCATCTTTTTGGTTAAAGTTTGACTATTGAGTTGAGAACTGATTTTTTATAATTGAAAATTTAACTGCGTGCGTAAAAGTTGAACTATTTTGTTGAAAATTAATTTTTTTGCTGAAAATTCACATCGTTTCTGCTTAAAATTCAACTGTTTTGTTGAAAATTCTATTATTTTCGTGGAAAATTCAAATATTGTTTGAAAATGAAGGTTTTGATACAAAATTTATATCTCCGGGTGAAAATTTAACTTTTTTCTATGAAATTGGCATTTTTTAATTGAAAATTCTTCTCTTTTGGTAGAAATTTTATCTTTTTGATAAAAAATGCAACTGTTTGATTAAAAATGAATCTGTTTTCATTTAAGATTGAAATATTTCATTCACAATTTCTCTTTTTTTACGAATTCAACTGTTTTTTATTTGAAATTATAAGCTTTTATTTAGGTACATTCTATCATATTTATTATTTCTCATTCAATTAATTATCATTTATTATTCATATTGATTCATTCAGCATTTTATTATATTTTTTGTTGAGAATTTACTTTTTGGCTGAAAATTCATCTATTTTGTTGAAAATCAACTTTCTTGTGGAAATTTAGATTTGGCGTATCAGAAATCTTAAGAATTTTTTTCGAATTTCCTCAAAGATATATTGTTCTGGAACACATGTTTGGTTGCATCTCTGCGTGAATATGACTTTTAAGACTGTTTATAACCATAATTATCTATTAATAAAGATTACGAATTTTCAGCCTTACTAATATTGTAAATAAAAATTTCCAAATAACCATTTTGTTGAGAATTAGTCTTTTTTTTTTGTTTTGATATAACTGTTCTTAATTTGAAATTGAAATATTTTCTGTGTTGAAATATGAACTATGTATTATATTACAATCTCATTCTAATGAAAAGGTATTAGTTTTATGTAAAATTGAAGTTTGTCGGTTTTTATCATATCTCCACGTTTTGAGACCTCCTGAGTCAGAAAAAACGATTTTTACGAAGGTGTCTGTCTGTCCGTCTGTCTGTCCGTCTGTCTGTCTGCCTGTAGTATCGTGTAGGCACGATAACTGTCGAAAGATTGATCAGATTAGATTGTGCTTTGGCACACTTTTTCATGGTCTACAAAAAAGGACGAGTTCGTTAACCAGCTGTTTTGGATGAAAATTCAAAACGTGAACACATTTTGAAAATATTTGAGACCACTTTTTTTGAAGATTTCAAAAGTCTATGTACGGTTATTAGTAGTACGCAAAAAGAAGAACAAAATATGAAATCACTTTTTCTAATGAAAAGAAAATTAATGAAGTTATACCATTTTGAAAATTCTAAAAAACAAAAGAAAATTGACATTTTAAGCCGAAAAACGCACGATTTGGAAAAAATTCAAGGAAAGAAAAATGTTGCTTTTCGAACACCTTATAATATTTTCATAACAATTTTCCGAATTTGCTAAAAATCAAAAATTCAAATTGTGATCGCAGAAAAAAATAATTAAAAAATCAAAAATTCCATTTTGCTGTCAAACTATGCAAGATAAGACAAAATATGAATCAATCCAAATTGTGCACCAAAGAATGGTCTACAAATTTGTTATTATTCGCTTTTTTATATGACGCGTAGTTTTTGTTTTATTCGTAAAACAGCATTGGAAAAAGAAAAATTGAATTTTTTGACGAATAACACAAGCTATGAAAAAAATGACAAAAACAAAATTTGTTCATCCAAAGAAAAGGTACAAATTTGTTAGCAATCATGTTTCGATAGGATGCGTAGTTTTTGTTTTATTCGTGAAAATAACATTGACAGTAAAAAAATCAAATGTTTGGAAAAACAATGCAGATGAATAAACAAAAATTGTGCATTAAAACAAGATTCACAAACTTGTTATCAATTTTTATTGTAAGAATATATTCAAAATAAAAAAATTAACTTTTTTGAAAAACAGCAAAAGCTAAAATAACAAAATATGTCGCCTAAATTCTATAATTATTCTTCATTTGAAATCGAATACAAATTTAGTAATTTATGAAGAACATATAACACGAAGCACAAAGTGCGCGATCAATGTATTTCGGAGCGCGAAGCGCGAAGACCAAATCGCGCGCCGTAAGTGCGCTCAAACTTTTTTGTTTCTATCATATGGTGCATTGAACCGAGCGTGGAACGCAAGGTTCAAATGATTTTCAAATCAAATATCGAGCGCGAAGCGCGAGTGTCTGGATTAAAATGTGTTCCTTAAGGTCGATAGAACCTTGAGTAAATATATTTCCTTTTCAGTCTAAAATAAAAACAAATTTAACAATCACTTCATATATGTAGTGTAGAGGTTTTCATAATTTTATAATATTTGCAAATAAACTTTTTCTTTTAATCGAAGTCGAACACGAAGTTCAAAAATCTAGAGGAACCGAGCGTAAAGCACGATGGGAATACGTCCGAGCGCATAGCGCGAGGTGAATACACAATCGAGCGCGAAGCGCGAGATAAATATATGATCGACCGCGAAGCGCGACATCCTTTTATTGAAAATTTAACTATTTGGTTGAAAGTTGAACTTTTTTGTCAATAATTCATTTTTGTTGTTAGAGATTTATCGTTTTAGTTGACAAATCAACTATTTTGTTCCAAAATTTAATTATTCAGTTGGAAATTGGACTAGTTTATTAAATATTCGTATTTTTGGATAGAAAGTTCGTACTTTTGGATAGAAAATTAAACTTTTGTAATCGTCCAAATTTTCAGACAGAGTCCAAAAATCATTAAATTTTGTCGGTGTCGGTCTGTATGTCTGTCTGTATGTATGTCTGTCTGTATGGTTACCTGAATGTTGTAGCCACGCTAACTTTTGAAGGATTTGTCCAATCGAGTCAGCCTTCGATAAACATATCAAGGGTCCTAAAATGAAGGTTAAGTTCGTTAACCAGATATTTCCAACCAAAATTAAAAATTGTATAGCATTTTCAAAATTTGGAAAAAAATTGTTTACAAGATTCAAAAATTTGCGTGAAAGTTTCTTACAGATGGGTGAAAGGTGAAAGACTTGAAAATTACTTCAATGAAATTATTGATTTCGATGAAAATTAGAAAAATGATATACTTTTCAAAATTTTGAAAACTTTCATGAAGTAGAGAAAAAAATATTTTTCTGATAGATTAAAAAATTGCAATCAAAATTTTTACTAGATGTGAAATATATTTCGAAATTATCCTTATCAAATTGTTTCATTGGATACAAATTCAAAACGTAAGAGCATTTTCAAATTTGGAAACCAAATTTTTGTGAAAGTTTCTTGCACACGACAAGAAAACTTGCAAATCATTCACATGGCCTTCTGAATTTTGACAAAAATTAAAAAAAATATATGTTTCTTAAAATTTTCAAAAAATAGAAAAAAATTCTTTTCTGATCAATTAAAACATTTTAAGTGACATTTTTGATAGGTATTAAATCTATTTGAACATTATCCCATGACATTTTTCAATAAAAACAAAATTCAAAGAGTTTGGTCATTTTCAAAATTACGTCTTTGAAGAGAATCCTAAGTTATAGTTATGGTTTTTAGTAGATGTCAACAAGATTAATCTATCATCATATAGTAACTTCTTTCGATTTCACAAAAATTGAGAAAGTTCTATATGATATTAATTATCAAGTAAATTATACTAGGTACGATTTTTTAAAAAATACAGTCCAATGATTTTTAATATCTTCTTCGAATTCTTTGACTTGTATGTTCCAAATTAGTTCTATTGATTTTTTTACATATTAACAATCGGCAAATATGAAATATTACACGTACTTTTATATTACTCATTTCAACAATGTAAATTATATTCAATAAGAAAATCTAATGTTTAAACAAATTTTATCGAAAAACATACCAATTTCTCATATTCCGTTTTATTTTGTTTATATGGTTTTATTTTTCAAAAGTAATCGTCTGTATAACCTAGCTACTGAGCGCCAAGCGCGAGTATCGCAATGAGAATGTAATCGTTAAGGCCGTAGGTGCTTTGAGAACCCTCTTCATAATCAAATTGAAAAAAACATATGTTTAGTTTCATTTTCTGATTGTAGTTTATGAAGGGTTTGATTCACAATTTTTGATTTTCGCGCTCAAACCGGGTGCATTTTCACGGCAGCTGAGAATAAAAATGAGTGTTAAGTAAGGAGAAAATATTGAAGTCATGATGAGAAATAAAATTTGTACATTATTTTGCAATATCTACAGTATCAGATCGAGGTACAGAAATAAATATAACGTACATTAGATATAATAGTGTTGAACATAATGTAGAAAAGTTCACATTTTGGAAAAAATCGAGTGCGAAGCACGAGATATGTGATAAGAATGTGTTCGTTAAAGCCGAAGGAGCTTTAACAAAAGAGAATTCACAATCATGAAATTACAGTTGTTGACGCTTTGACCTTTAATTTTGAAAGGTCTGTGCACAAATGTGTGGAAAATATAAAGACCGAGCGCGTACCACGAGGTAAATACATTATCGAGTGCGAAGCGCGAGATCAATACATTCTCGAACGCGAAGCGCGAGAACCAACAGTCGCGCGCCCTAGGCGCGCTCAAACTTGCGAGCCGCGCGCACGGCGCGCAACGAGAATGTGCCCGCGCAGCGGCCATATTTTTTTGTAAAAATTCAACTATTTGTTTGAAAGTTCATCTTCGTAGGTAAAAAATTTAACTCTGGTTACAAATTTAACTATTTTGTTGAAAATTCGTCTTTTTTGCTTCAAAGTAAAACTATTTGGTTTTAAATGCAACGGTTGAGTTAATACTTTTTTTTATTAATTTAGACTATTTGTTTGAAAATTCATATTTGTAGATTGAAAATTCAACTATATGGTTAGAAATTCAATTATTCTATTGAAAATTTAACAACTTTGTTGAAATTTCATTTTTTTTGGCTTGAAGATTCGACTGTTTTCTTAAAAATTCGTTTATTTTACTTGAAAGTTCAACTATTTGGTTGTAAACGCAACTCATTGGTCTAAAATTTATTTTTCATTTGTTGAAAATTCTTGGTTGAATTTGCATATTTTTGGGCTTAAAGTCAACTGTCTTCTACAAAAATGTACTTTTTAACTTGAGAATTCCACTCTTTCTTTAAAAGTTAATTTCCTTTGGTAGAAACTGAATCTTTTTTGGTTAAAATTCAACTGTTTGGTTAAAAATGTAATTTCGACTTGAAATCTTCAGCGTTCCATATTAAATTCTATATATTTACCTATACATTAAATTCCTCGCTTCTGACAGAATTTTGGGCTTGGGGGTCTGTTAAAATGTTATATTTGTATGTTTTGTGTTATATTTTAGGGATTCAAGCTTCGTGTGATGAAACAAAAGTCCACTTTCAAGCTGAAGTGCTGCTGAATTAAGGCCAACAAATTTTAATTATAAAAAGTTATCCAGGTTCGAGAAAATGGGTATGGAAGTGGATGATATCAAGATGGCATTATCCTAAAATTGAAGTAGGCTCGGCAGCGAATTGCGATAAAAAATGAAATTTTTAGTTAAATGAAAAAGTATAAACAAGCTCCTGGGATATTAAGGTTCCGATTAAGAGTAAATAAAGTTTGACGTGAAAATGTTAGCCACTTCGAAGAAATGGGACCGAGACATTTTGAATTTAAAACGTTATGTGTTTTAAAAATCGGTTATGGATAGCGATTCAGGATCAGATGTTTAATTTGTTGCAGAAATAAAAATTTGGTTCCGAAGTATGGGGATGCTTAGTATGTATAAAAACTGTTGATTCCAAAAAAATTATCCTGTTCCAAAAGAAAATCAAAACTGAGGATCAAAATATCACAGTATGTCAGAAAGTATGCAGAAAATCCAAAACAAAATTTCTTTCTAAAATGTTGAAAAAATTATTTCTACTTCAAAATTTTATGTTGTTACTATTGAATCCAAAAAATTAGATTTCGAAAAAATCCTCTAACCAGAATATGTATGTGATTTTTAAAGAATTTGTAACGCAATAAACTTATTTTAAGGAAAATATTTTAAAATACTTCAAAACATTTCAAAAGATTTATACAATTGTCAAAAAAATAATCCTGAAGATGGTAAGGTAATTATTTTAATCATGCATAATTAAAAAGAATGTAGAAAAAATTCAAATCATTTTTAAAGATACACCTAGAAAGTTTTAAGGTCTTGAAAAGATTCAAACATAGTTGAAAACTTGAATTTCAACAAGCTTTTAAAAAATGTAGATTTTTGAAGATTTAGAAAAAAAATTTTGAAGAATTCTGAATAGATTTAAGAGAATCAAACTTTATTCTTAAGATTCGTGGGAAAATTCGAAATATTTTTTTATTAAAAAAATTAATTCTAAGAGAAAATTAAAACAGAGTTCAAAACATTTTAAATTATTTTTCAACGTTTTTAAAAAGAATGTGAAAGATTTTAAAACAACATTTTAGAAAAAATGCAATTAACTTAAAGAGATCTTTAAATGTTTTTAAACGATTAAAAAATAAGTTAAGAATTGTGCAGATTTCAAGAACTTTTAAAAAGTATAGAGGTTTAAAGGTTTTGGAAACAGAAGCTTCACAAGAATTTAAAAAGGTTTCAAGAGAACGATACATTTTTTTTAGATTCCTGGGAACATTTTTAATGATTTTATATTTTGTGAAATGAATTTTAAGTGAATATTCAAATAGATTTCAAAAAATGTTTAAACATTTCCAAAATTGTTAAAAAAACGAGCTTGAAGATTGTAAAGCATTTTTTAATTCAGAAGAATTTTTAAAAAATGTTAGGAAAAATTAATATAATTTTAAGAGATATTTACGAAGTTTAGAATTTCTTGAAAGATTAAGAATATTTTAAAACTTGGAAAGATTTATTAAATTTTATGAAATTTTTTTCAATTTTTTCAAAACTTCTAAAAGTTCTAAAAATCTTTGAAATTATCTCGGTTTTTTCCCAACATTCTGTAAAATTCGGTAACATAAAAAAATGTCTTTAAACGTTTCTAGATTATTTTTCGACATATTCTAAACTTTTAACTATAACAATATGGAATTCCTATTTTCCTAATTCTCGGCTCACTCCTATCCAGCCCATCATTCTACTTTTCGAGTTTTCTTACAATAGACCACGAAGGGAGGAAATTCCCAAAATTGATTAGGTATAAACAGGTATACGGATTATAGGATGGATATAGGTTATAGGAGGTTCGTAACAGATTCTAGAACAATGGCTTACAGGTTTTTCCCGGGCTTAAATGAGGGGTTTAAACATAAATATTGCGGTCATATATCTCTTAAAACTATGTTGTAGAACCGTTTGCAGTTTATTATTTAGGAATTTGCAGTCGTGTATGTAACATTCAAATTTTTAATACTTATATAACTGTTTTCCTCTATTGAATTTAAATAAATATATGATTCAATGCATTTTTTTTTGTATTGTTTAGTAAGCTTATTTATATCCTTCGAAATTATACGATTTTAATTTCAGGACAAAATGAGCCACCAAGAATTAAACTCGTATAATTAGAACAAATATTGTAACAAGCAATGCAAAAAAAGTTGTATGCATTTTTAAATGTTCAAGCTTTTTTTATAAAGTCAATCTTTGGTCTAGCAAACAATGTCACTACTAATAATCATTGGAAATTTTGGAAGTACTATTAAAACTTTTTCCAAATATGTGATACCTTACATTTTGTTTAAAAAATATTCTACACACGTCTTCCACTGTGTCGATCAAATATGACCTGTACATTGGTGAATAATAAGCAATGGCAAAAAATGACACATTTTCAACAAAAAAATTGAACTTTCATCCAAATATTTGAATTTTTATCCTACAAAGATGAATATTCAACCATATAGCCAAATTTTCATTCTAAAAACATTACACTTCAAATAGAAACAGTTACATTCTCAATCAAATAATTAAATTTTTAAGCCAGAAACTCAAAAAAGTTTCAGTTGTATTTTCAACACCATAGAAAAAAAATACAAGGCAAATACATTACTGACAAGATTATTATATCAGGGTGGTCGCTAAACTTCATTTCCAAATTCCCTAATTCTTCCTTGAACCTTAATATTCAAATATCAGAATTTTAATCTTGTAACATTTTTAGCAAAGAATCTTTCATAAATAATATACAACAGTTTCAATTAGGAAATTTTGAATTCGTTATCATTGACAGTTATTTAAAGTGCCTCTTATATAAATTCCACGGCTTTTGAAAGGTTTTGTCCAGAATCCCTAACTTTTCCTGAGGAATGAATACTCTGACTTTTTCCTAATTTCCAGGTTTTCCCTGATCAACGGGCAGCCTGATATA
>CAKNXH010062998.1:8092-20600 GCA_932178445.1 Andricus quercusramuli | reverse complement strand
ACCTGATGATATTTCTGTGAAAAGACAAATGAAATTCATGAATTTCAAATTTTAAAGATATAATGGACGAATGATCAACATCTGTCACTTACTGTATTGATAATTATTCTTATGTAATAATGAAATTATTATTATTATACTTACCAATATAACCGAAGACCATCAACATGATGGCAGAAGCACAGAAAAGAAACCTCATTTTTGCAGAACGCAACTGACGAATTCTCAGATAGGCGCTTGTATATGTATGTTTAGGGTAAGGCCAAATTCGACAAGGATATGCGCATTTAATTATTTCGTCTCAGAGACGTGCTAATGTGCTCTAATCAACTGTACTCAAGGTAATGCCTGAAGAGGCGAAAAGCTAATGTTTGATAATGTGTTAATGGAAATTTTAACTTCTTGAACGATAATTTAATAGCTGTTATTTCTAATACTGCGAAATAATTAGGTATGACGCACAAAGTGTCTGTTGAATTGGTGGGTGGGGGGGATGATAATATTGAGGTGATTCTTGCGGCATATTTTGATGCTAAGAAGAGATATCTGAAAACCTCACAGAATAATAGAAGAGACTATAAAAATAATATTATTGATGATATAGCTTCTGATCATGACTCATCAACCTTTTGGTCTTGTGGCAATAAGAGGCTAAAGGTGCAGGATCTGTCCTTAGGCTATGGATTGTCATTTTAGCATCCCCCTCAACCCACCCATGCAATAAAACTAAATTCTCTAGAGCTGGAAAGATTCAGTCAATATTTTTCATTCTCATACTTCGGAAAAATGACACTTTTTAGGATATTACTCACCTGATTTTTGAGGTGGCTCTCAGGCTAAGCATTGTCGTTTTAGCACCCTCTTAATCCACCCACAAGCAAAACTAAATTTTCTAGAGCTAGATACATTCAGTGAATATTTTCCATTCTCGTATTTCCGAAGAATCAAAGTTGTTGCTCATCTGATTTTTTGAGGTGGTTCTTAGGCTAAGGATTGTCATTTCAGCACCCTCCTGAATCCACCATTGCAGTAAAACTGAACTATTTAGTGCTGGAAACTTACTTTTTTCTTTCGGATTATTGCTTCGCAGGTTCGAAAATACAAAAAAAAAATAGATTCAGAATTTTTTACAATAAGCCATTTACTGTACATTTGGTGCGGGGTCCTTTCTGACATCCTTCGGTCAGTTTCAAAATATTAGTGAGGAAAATGAACCCTCCAAATTTTATCAATTTATCTATGAGAAAGCAAAAATTCTTTTCTTTCCTAATTTTATTCAAACAATGAGAAGGCAATGTTTTCAAATCGAAAACAGATAACGTCATGGTTACGATTTCATATTACGACATTCTTATTGTGTTAAAAGAGTAAACAATATGGCATCATCGCGGTTTTTTTTATTAAACTTTCCTGATTTTCAAGTTTTTCATTTTAATAATTTAAACCATTGTCCATTAGGTATATATTATTGTAATTAATTTGCTGATCAATTTAGGTTTTGACTAAATATAGAGAAAAAGTTGAAATGAGCCAAAATATGGTCTCAAAATAATGAATTTTCCCTAGATTTGCACCTTTGTTCAAGGGTGCAAATATGAGTTTCAAAATTTTCATTTTGAGACCGTTGACATTTGAGCTGCAATAAATTTAACACCAGCGTTTTTCTGTGCTTTTTAAGTAAAAATGAATTAACATTCTAATTAAATCGCGTAAAAAAATCGATCATAATTCATGAAATATTTCAGTCAGTCTCTCTTTGTTTTCTGATCCAACGCTATCTGCGCCAAGACTTTTCTTCATCGAAGAATAAACTAACGTTCACACGCACATATATTTTTTTATCTAAATCCTTGGAAGAAAGAATGAGTAATATGATATGCAGTATGAATGTAGGGAATGAGATAGGGTCAGAACACTTCCCAGTCATAGCTACACTGAAAGGTGGCGTCCATAAGCATGGCAGAGGGAGTAAGGAAAGAGGGGGGGAAAGGAACACGAAAATAGGAGTCTGGGGGGGTAGATAAATTAAAAGTGTTTGAACAGAAGATGGAAAAGGAGAATGTTAGATATGAAAAGGAGGAGGGAGTAGACTCGTTAATTAAAGGGTTGAAAGGGTCGATTGAGAAGGTGAAGGATGAGATAGGTACAAAAGAAGGAAGAGAAGAGGGAAAGAGAGGATGGTGGGACGAGGAATGCAGGGAGAGTAAGGAGAGAATGAAAGAGTCTGTAAGAAAATGGAGGAAAGGAGAAATAGAGAAGGCGGAGTACAACAGGAGAAAAAGAGAACATGAGAAGATGCTGGAAGGAAAAAAGCAAAGGGGAACGGAGAAATACAAGGAAGAAGTAGAAAAAGCAATCAAAGAAGGTAGGGTCTGGGATGTGATAAACAGGGAAAGAGGAGGAAGGAAGGGCGTGAATGAAGAAATAGAAATGGATGAATGGACGGATTATTTTAAGGGTCTGTTAGGGGGAGAACAAAATACGATCAAAGGGGAAAATGGGAAGACAGTCCAGGGAGAAACGGAGGAAGCGAACGAAATAACAAGAGAAGAAGTGAATGAGGCGATAGATAGACTGAAAAGAAACAAGGCCACAGGAGAGGATGGTATGGAGAACGAAGCGATAAAGTATGGAGGAGAAGGGATTAGGGAAGTGATGTGGAGGATATGCAACAAGGTCTGGAAAGGAGAAGGGTGGCCGGAGGAATGGATGACAGAGCTGGTAGTACCGCTTGTTAAGAAAGAGGAGGGTAGGAAGGTAGAAGAGTACAGAGGGATCACTCTCATGCAAGGGGGCTATAAAATATACACAGAAATTCTAAGAAAAAGGTTAGAGAACCAGATAGAAGAGAAGCAAAGTATCCCACACAACCAGACGGGATTTAGAAAAGGGATGGGGACAATAGACAACATTTACGTACTCAACTACTTGGTTAACAGAAACTTAGGGAGAAAAGGAGGGAAATTAGTCGCTTTGTTTGTAGATTTCAAAGCAGCTTTTGACTCAGTGAATAGAAAAGTGCTATGGCAGGCAATGAAAGAGAGGGGAATAGAAGAAGGGCTGGTGGAGAGGATAAAGGAAATTTTTACTGAAACCAGGATTAGGGTGAAAATACGCGGGGAAAAAGGGGAGGTTTTCTGGACAGGAAGAGGTCTAAGGCAAGGGTGCCCGTTGAGTCCACTACTTTTTGAATTGTTGCTGGTAGACCTAGAGGAGAAGCTAAAGGAGAAAGGGAAAGGGGGGACGATCCTGGGTAATAGCAAACTATATTCCCTAGCATACGCGGACGACGTAGTTCTAATAGCAGACGATGAGAAGGGGATGAACCTAATGATAAGAATTTTCGAGAGTACGTGGGAACAAAAGAACTGACGGTGAACGTAGGGAAGACCAAGGAGATGTGCTTCAGAAATAGAAAGACCAAAATAGGTTACGTTTGGAAGATGAACGGACAAACAATGGAAATTGTGGAGGAGTTCTGTTACCTAGGTTTTTGGTTTGAGTCAGGAGGGGGACACGATTTGCAGGTGAGGAAAAGAATCGAAAGTGCGAGTAAAGTAATGGGTCAAGTATGGGGTATAGGAAAGAGAAGGTTCAAGGACGATTAGAGAATGAGGGTTTGGTTGTTTGATGCGTTGGTTTGGGCGGTGTTGTGTTATGGAGTGGAGGTTTGGGGATGTAAGGAACATAGGAAAGTGGAAAGCATACATGAGAGATTCCTGAGATGGGTAATGGGGGTTAGTTGGAGTTGTCCAGGATACATGATAAGGGAAGAACTAGGAAGGGAAAAAATGGTAACTAGACAAATTAAGAGAGCCTGGAGGTTTGAAGAGAAGCTGAAAAGGGGAGAGGGGAGCAGAATAGCACAAGTATGCTTGGACGAAGTTCGGAACAAGGAGACGAGAGGCAATTTGGGAAATTCAAAATGGGAGGAAGAAAGGAAAAAAATGAGGAGTGTTTGTGATATACAGGAAGGGGTTCTGGATTGGCAGAACATTGAATTAGAGCTATTAGTAAGACAAGGAGAAGAGGGATGGAGAAAGATTATGGATTCGAAGTACAATAGATGGTATATGATGGTCAAAGTGGTGACGGAACCAGAATATTTGCAAAAGATGAAAAAGGAAGACAAATGGAATACGGTGATACGGTTTAGAATGGGAGAAGGAGTGAGGGCTTGTAGATATTGGATGGATGAAGAGGACAATTTGTGCAGAGTATGTGGGTACGAAGTGGAGTCATGGGCACATGTGTTAGAGAGGTGTACGGGAGAGGAAGATGGACAGTTGAGTGTGGATGAATGTGTAAGATGGATTTTGGATGGTAATGGACAGGGAGTGATGTGGATGAAAAAACTGGAAGAAATAAGAGAAAGCAAGGGATCAGGGTAGAGCCAAACGGGTAATCCCGTTTAAAGGAAAAACCAAAATCAATCAAATTCAGTCACATGATAAGTTTACTGTGAATTAGCCATTCCAAGAGAGTTATCAATTCAGCCAGCAATATTGATTGTTTCATCAGCTAGGTCGATTACTTTCCCCTTTAAAATAACTGAATGATCAGTCAAAAATAAAATTCTTCATGATTTAATATATAGTTCACATTACTAATCACGATGGAAAAGGAATGAAAAAAGAACAATATAATTTTTAGTAGCCTGTTTTTTATTGTATGATAAAGAACGTTTTTTGAAAAGCAGATATCAGCAGAAATACAATAGTGGTTCTAAGAAGTGTCTGTACTTAAAGAAATATTACATTAAAATAATCAATTTGAAAATATAATTGATTGGGAATGTTTCCATTAAAATTGTATTTTGGGGTTGAATACGGTTGTTTTACTTTAAAAGTAGTTGTATTGTTGGGGACCAGATCCATAATACTCATGGGAACCCGGAACCTGTGGATGTCCAGATTGTCCAGGTGATTGAGTATTCAGCTGTAGTTCTAGATTTGGCTGATATTCGCCTCGATGCCAAAGGTCATGCTGTCCTTGATTGAGAAGGTATTGGCCATTTCCTGCTACAGATCCTTGCCCTAGATGCGGAGTACCAACATGTGGTTGTTGGTTTAATTCACTCGCAATATCCATCGGTCCTCCGTATCCAGTTTGTGAATCACGAGCTCTACTTTTGTGAGTTCTTAAAAGTCTTGCCAGCCATGCATATTTACTAGGAGGTGGTTGACTCAAGAAAGCTTCCACTTTTGAGATCATGCGCTCTTATTTGGCCACGCTTGTCTATTCTTAGACCTGGAGTACTAACAAGTGCGTTATGCCGTAGCTCATTCTGAAGGTCACCTGCATCTCTTTCTAGGACTGAAATTCTAGGTAACGGGCCAGATCCTTGTATCCCACTGGAACCTGAAGCATGGTGCTGTTCATCCAATGGTTCATCTGCAGAAGGTATAGCTGATCTAGGAACAAGTCTTTCTATGCCATGCTCGTCATTTATCGGAACCCATTCGCTCGGGGGGATCTCGGGTAATGGAGCATTTCGTCTAAGGTCTTCTTGTAGCTTACGGGCCATTTGAATCAAGAATGCATGACTTTTCATAATTGTTCCTTTCAGATATCTTTTGTCGCCATGAAAACGTACAAGATCGTGATCAAAAGGTTTTGGAATTTTTTCCAAATTAGATTGTAAAGTCATTATCGGCTTGAGTAGTTGCATTTCACTGGGCACCTCATCTAAGAATTTTTCAGTTCTAATATCATAAAGCCGAACCCGTCTCTCATTGTCCTCTACCAATACCAGATGCGGTTCTGGGTTTGACTTTCCGTTTGATGATACAGCATCCTGACCAGTATTTTTTCCCCTTTCTCTTCCGCCTTGGTGGGTCCATGCTTTGTATTAGTGACATTCTAATGTGCTCTAATCAACTAGCGTCTTAATGACACTCACACGAATCATACCATCTCATATCTACGATTACAAGAACCAAACGCGCTAAGAGTACTTGTCGTGTCAACAATTAGATATCTGGAAAATAAAATTGTATACGATTTTAAGAAATGATGTTATAATCAGATAACCAGAACAATGGTAGGAAAAACAAAATGAGAATGAGGTTAAATGAGTGACCACGTCTTAATCATCATAGCTTCGTCGGAATACTGACTTCGAGCACGATCATGATTTTCAAAAAGCCAGGATGTTTATACTTCATCTCACAGCCAGTGGTCGACACGATATTATGATGACTTATACATACACACTCTCTTAAATCTACAGCACGTTATAGTCTCTAACTCAAACTCGAACTTAAACTAAACATTGATCATCTGGATACTACACTCGGCCATTCTGCGTTAACATCTGACCTCAGACGTTGTCATCACTATCGCTCTCAGATGATTCATCACTGGAGCCGTCGATCCATGGTTTCATATGGTTTGCCGATGATGTTGTGAGTGAGGTTTGAAAACTGAATTCGTATAATAATTTCACATCACAAACATTGACAGAAATTACAAAATTGGAATAAATCAATTTTAAATGTAAATAAACATTTATTATACAAATGACAGCCAAAATGCAATTAGATAACCTTGAAGTAAATAATCAATGTGTGTACTTAATTGAAAAAGATTAAAATTCAATCTTTATGTGATTTACTATCATGGCAGAATTTAATCAGCTAATAATAGAATAATCATTTCAGGACATGAAAAGCATCAAATAATTATCTTCATTGAATCATTCAAATAATTTTTACATTATATTTTTCTGAAAATTTATTAATAACCTTTTAAACTAATTTCAAGAAAGTTAAAACGTATATACACATAACTTTGAAATTTTAATTCAGATACTCATTTCACAAGATCAAAAACATCTAAAAAATTATGTAACTGGAGTACGCGTATTTCAAATATATATGAGCTTCAATTACACAAATTATAGCCAATATTCAATTGCATAGCTTAAAAATAAATAATCGATTTATGTCACTTAGTAGAGAAAAATTAACGATTAATCTTTATGCATTTGCTATTGTGAAAAAAATTAATCAGCTAATAATTGATTAATTAGTTTACAACATAAAAAGCATTAAACAATTATTTTCGTTGAAACATTCAAATAATTTTTACATTGTATATATTTTTTTCGTTTGAAATTGCATTTCAATACATTTAATTTATTAATGACATTCAAAACTAATTCCAGAAAAAATTAAAATATATGTACATATTGATTAATGATTTCAACACATAAAAGCAATAAACATTTATTTTCATTGAAACATTGGAATAATTTTCACTTTATATTCTACTGAAAATTTGAAATATTAATTATCTTTTTAAACTAATTTCATAGAAAAGTAAAATATATGTACATATAATATGAAAAGCATAATTCAGGTACGTATTTCACATCACAAAAATTTACCAAAATTATATAATTGGAATAGTGGTATTTTTTAACATAATTAATCTTTTATTGTAAAAATTATAGTCAATATTCGAAACTTTTATTATGCAAATTATGTCCAGTATTCAATTACATGACCTGAAAGTAATTGATAAATTTATGTTTCTGAATTTAAAACCATTTAAATTCAATCTTTATGTAATTCAATAATGTGGTGAATAAAATCAGCTGATAATTAATTAAACAGTTCACAACATAAAAACCCTCAAGCAATTATTTACATCAAAATAATTAAATTATTTATACTTTATATTTTTTCAAATTTTAACTTTCATTTCTGAATATTTCGATTTATTAATAAGCTTTTGAATAAATTCCAGAAAATTTAAGTCCTGAAAGAATCAATAATAATCAATCATTTGAAACCATAAAAAGCATTACACAAATCAATATTTATGAAATAGAATCAGTTAATATATAATTAATTAGTTCACAACATAAAAAGCATTCAAAAATTATTCTCATTGAAACATTCAAAATATATTTTTTCATTTTAAATTGCATTTCTATACATTTAATTTCTTAATGACTTTTAAAGCTAATTCCTGAAAATAATTTCAAATTATTCAAATAATTCAAATAATTTTTACTTTATATTTTTCTGAAAATTTGAATTAATAATAATATATAATATTTGCATATTATATTGAAAGCAGAATTCAGATACTTATTTCACAACATCAAAAAATTTACAAAAATTATACAATTGGAATAGAGGTGTTTTAAACCTAAATAATCTTTTATTATAAAAATTATAGTCAATATTGACTTACATGGCCTTCACTTGAATAATCAATTTATGTACTTAATTTAAACAAATTGAAATTTAATCTTTATGTAATTTAATATTGAAAAAAACAATCAGCTAATGATTAGTTAATCTATTGACAACATAAAAAGCATTTAACTATAATTTTCATTCAGGCATTTAAACAATTTTTACTTTACCTTTTTTTTTTATTTTCACTTTAATTTCTGAAAATTTGATTTATTAGTAACCTTCTATAGTAATTTTAGAAAAAAATAAAATATATTTACATATAAACATTGGCGGAAATTGCGTAATTGGAATAGAGGTATTTTAAATGTTAATAAACTGTTATTGTACGAATTATAGCCAGTATTCATTTACATAAACTTAAAGCAAATAACACATTTGTGTACTTAATTGAAACAAATTAAAATTAAATCTTTATGTAATTTAATATTGTGAAAAGAGTTAATCAGATAATAATTAATCTATCAATTGAAAAAAAGAATTTGAATTAATGATAATCTTTTAAACTAATTCCATTTGAAGGTAAAATATATGTACATGTAATATGGAAAGCATAATCCAGGTACGTATTTCACAACATCACAAAAATGTACAAAAGCTATACAATTGGAATAGAGGTATTTTGAAAATAAGTAATCTTTTACTATGAAAATTATAGTCAATATTCAATTACATAGCCTTTAAATAAATGATCAATTTATGCACCTAATTTAAACAAATCAAAATTTAATATTGATTTAATTCAATATTTTGAAGAAAATTACATTTTTTTTAAATTTTCACTTTCATTTCTGAAAATTTTATCTATTAGCGACCTTTTTTAGTAATTTGAGAAAAAATTGAAACATATTTACATATAATTTTGAAAATTAAATTAAGATAATCGTTTCGCAACATCGCAAACATTGAGAGAAATTACTTAATTGAAATAGAGGTATTTCGAATGTAAATAAACTTTTAGTATACAAATTAGAGCTAATATTCAGTTAAATAACCTGAAAGTAAATAATAAATTTATGTACGTAATTGAAAACAATCCAAATCAATCTTCACGTAATTTAGTATTTTGAAAGAAAATTAATCAGATGAAAAATAATCAATCAGTTCAAAAAAGAAGTATTAAACCATAACGTTCATTACAAATTAAAACATTCACATAATTTTTACTTTATATGTAACCTCTTAAACTAATTCCAGAAAATGTAAGTTTTAATAGAATCAGTTAATAATTAATTAATCAGTTCACAATATAAAAAGCATTCAACAATTATTTTCATCGAAACATTCAAGTAATTTTTACATTATATGTACATATTTTTTGTTCTCGATTTCATTTCTATACATTTAATTCAATGATAACCTTTAAAACTAATTTAAAAAAAAATTAAAATATATATGTACATATCATTTTGAAAATTTAATTCATGTAGAGTCATTTCACAGCGTAACAAACACTTAAAAAAATCAATCAGTTCAGAAAATAAGAAGCATGGGACTATAAGTTTCATTAAAAATTCAAATAATTTCTACTTTATATTTGTTCTTCAAGTAAGTCACATGGTAAGTTTACTGTGAATTAGCCATTCCAAGAAAGTTATCATTTCAGTCAGCAATATTTATTTTTTCATCAGCTAGGCTGATTATTTTCCCCTTTAAAATTACTAAATGATCAGTCAAAAATAAAATTCTTCATGATTTAATTTAGAGTTTGCATTACTAATCAGGATGAAGAAGCAATGAAAAAAGAACAACATAATTTTTAGTAGCCTGTTTTTTATTATATGATAAACAACGTTTTTTGAAAAGCAGATATCAGTTGTCATTATCAGGTTGTTTTACTTTAAAAGAAGTTGTGTTGTTGGTAATCAGATCCATAATGCCCATAGAAACCGGGATCCTGTGGATGTCCAGATTGTCCAGGAGATTGAGTATTCAGCTGTACTCCTAGATTTGGCTGATATTCGCCATCATGTCCTTGAATGAAATGGGATGGGTAATTCCCTGGTACAGGATAATGTCCTGGATTCTGAGTATTATAATCTGCATGCCACTGTTGACCCAAAAAGTTCTGACTGTTAGCATATCGATACTCTTGTTGATGCCCAAAGTCACGCTGTCCTTGAACACGTGAATGGTCACCTGCAACCAAGTAACCCTCCTCTTCACTTGCGGAACGTTCAGTTTTGGGAGCTCTTTTTTTGTGAGTTTTTAAAGGTCTTGCAAGCCATGCATATTTTTCAGGAGGTGGTTGAGTCAAGAACTCTCCTTTACTCATGAATTGCCCAGTTTTGAGATCATGTGCTCTTATTTTGCCACGCTTGTCTATTCCTAGACCTGGAGTACTAACAAGTGCGGTATGCTGCAGCTCATTCTGAAGGTCAGCTCCATGTCTTTCTGGGATTGAAACTCTAGGTAACGGGCCATGTCCTTGCATCCCATTGAAACCTGAAGCATGGTGCTGTTCAGCCAATGGTTTATCTCCAGAAGGTAGGGTTGATCTATGAACAAGTCTTTCTATGCCATGCTCGTCAGTTATCGGAACCCATTTGCTCGCAGGGATCTCGGGTAATGGAACATTTCGTCTAAGGTCTTCTTGTAGCTCATGGGCCATTTGAATCAAGAATGCATGACTGTGTTTAAATGATCCTTTTCTATATTTTTCGTCGCCATGAAAACGTACAAGATCGTGATCAAAAGGTTTTGAAATTTTTTTCAAGTTAGGTTGAAAGGTCATTATTGGCTTGAGTTGTTGCATTTCACTGGGCACCTCATCTAAGAATTTTCCAGTTCTAGTATCATAAAGCCAAACCCGTCTCTCTTCGTCCTCTACGAATATCAGATGCGGTTCCGGGTTTGACTGTTCGACTGATGATACAGCACCTTGATCAGTATGACTTACACCCTTTCCTTTCCTCCTTGGTGGGTCCATACCTGATGATATTTCTGTGAAAATACAAATAAAATTCAGGAATTTCTAATTTTGAAGATATCATGGACGAAGTGTCAACATTTTCCACCTACTGGAATAATAATAATTATTATTATACTTACCAATATAATTGAAGACCACCAACATGATGGCAGAAGCACAGAAAAGAAACCTCATTTTTGCAGAAGGCAACTGACGAATTCTTAGATAGGCGCTTTATATATATTTTTAGAGTAAGACCAAGTTCGACAAGAACATGCGCATTTAATAACTACGTCTCAGAGACGTGCTGATGTGTTCTAATCAACTAGCGTCTCACTCACACTCACGCGATTCTCACACGAATCATACAATCTCATCTCTACGGCTACGAGACCAATCGCGCTAAGAGTAGTTGTCGTATCAACAATTACACCAGAGCTTCGTTATATGCTCGCGCGACTGCAGGCGATATTAGCAATCCCTAGAATTGCTCGTCCCCACAGTTTCTCAGGGGGCAGGGTGAGAGACGGTTGCGACTCCGCCTATGAAGGGACGCACTGCATTACTCCGCAGTCAAGTAGATTGCGCAATGTCATGCAAACAGTGCAGGCGGCCCTGCCTGTTTACGTTTCGCTGCTGGCGATATATGCCCAAGGTTATTTTCAGGCAACCCCCGAGATTGAGCATATAACGAAGCTCTGGTGTAGATATCTGGAAAATAAAATTTTTGATGTGAAACATCTACTGGCGCGGTACGGGGATAAGATCGCCTCTTGGCGGGACGACGCGTGAGATGAAACGACGCGCTCGGGGCTCGTCGGCTCAATCCGCCTCAGCTCGGCGATTCCCTCTCTCCGCGCGCTGCGCTCTCCAAATACTTGCACCCCACGGACTTGGCAGTCCCCTCTGGACCCCTCTCACCGCGCGCTAGTCACATTACTTTTTTCAATTATTATGATACAATATAATTTATTATGATACAGTATGATACATTTTCATATATTATCATACTATATTACAGTGAATCTTACAATATGATACAATACCATACGATATAATTCACTATTATATACAATGTGATACAATATCATATAATATGATGGAAAAAGGTACAGTATCATACAATATGATGCAATACGTTACAACATGATACAATACCGCAATACAGCATGATACAATATGATATACTATCACACTATATGATGCAATGTTATACAGTACCATGTAGTACGATGCAATATGATACAATATGATGCAATACGGTACAGTACGATACAATATGATACAGTATAATTCAATATGATACATTATGATACAATATGATACACTATCACACAATGTGATACAGTATTATACAATATATTACAGCATCATACATTGTGATACA